>FASU01013823.1:1663-14668 GCA_001486225.1 Heliconius pardalinus sergestus | reverse complement strand
ACTTTGACTTTGACTTTGATATTTTCAGAGACCAAATTATGGAGGAAATGAATGCATGTTAACAGAATCGAAGCTAAACGTTCGGGATAGTTTAGAAATCAAGCACAGGTAAAAAATATAAATGCAATTTAATCTAAAATTATTTATTATCTAATTATCCCAGTGTTAGAGATCGGAAGCGGTTAACGTATTTAAAAAAAACAAGCTAAAAACACATATCGTCTACATATTTCTAAATTATTCTGAAAGAGATTCTACGTGATTCCAATAAGTTATATTTATGTACGTATCACTCAATACCGATACTTCACACGAGTTTCCTTCTAATGAGGGCTGTTGCTTACAAGCAACTGCCCCGAGTGACTTTTTTTACGACTTGGCTTTACTGCTGTTGACCTGGGATAGTCTTCACCGGGCTGATAGGGGCCAGAGTAGCTCGCCCCGGAAAAAAAAGTACGAGCTTTGTTGGCTTAGTTAGTTATTTTGTTAGTGCAATAACATAATTTAATACGTACTTATTGTGTTCATTTTAGGCGTGAAAAAGAAAAAACAAAGAAGAAGAATGATATTGAAAAAGGTTCATATTTGAACGATTACGGTACGAAAAATGTTAATTTCTAAGCTGTAAAATGCCATGCTATGCTTAAATCTTTTAAATTTGTGTTTTTTCTTGTAGCCCCAGCGAAACACTATCGTGGTGATAATTGTTCCTTAACAGATCCGAATGAAAGGGACAGGGAAATCAGAGAACTTCTAGGAGTTTTACGGGACAGTAAAAAGTATAATGTATGTAATCCCTATAAATTTTAATTAAATTCAAAGATATAAAAAAAATAAAGATTATTAGGCACTAACTAATTATTTATATTTTATAGATAACCCCAGACAAACCAGATAGAGATACCTGCGTTAAAACATGGTTTTGATTTTTCTTTTATTTTTTTTATTTAGTTAAAGTATTATTACACATACACATATACTTAAATCGTTACTTTATTAAATATGTTTTTTATAAACATCTGTTTATTGCAGCTCAGGAAGTTTAATAACAGGACATAATATTGGAAGCTTAGTTGATGTAAATATGAATAAAAATAAAGACATCTGTGAAAACCGGAACAACCTTGTACTATCAAAAAAAGAACAGAATGTAGAAACAATTCTAAATTATTGCACTTTTACAAAAACTTATACAAATAATCTGCCCCAAAATCTTATATTTAGTCGTAATATTCAAGTGTTTATCCAACTCGACGACACCAACAAAGTTCGCCCAATTTTCCTAACAAGAAATCAGTATCAGAAAGTTAAAAGAAACGTCCAATGTGCTATATCAAAGAAAAGTAGTATCGAAAAAAAATGCCGAAATGTTACATATACGAACAGTGTCTCCATTGGAGAGGTTAAAGTTAGACCAAAAGTCGATAAAATCCTACATTTTGACCGCGAAGTACAAACAGATTTGTCCGAGATTAGAAAAATAGCAAAAAATGCGAAGCGGAAATATTGTCAAAACATGAAAGTGTTTAATGAAATTCTAAATAAATCGAACTCCACAGAGTATATCAATAAAGCTTTGATTTGTGAATGTGAACATACTAGACAAAAACATTTCATGTATAACGATTACCACCACGTTGTTTCTTCAATAGAAATAGGATATAGAGATCTTGGACATATGAAACCTGCCTTACCTCCAGCACGTGGCATGGACAGTGAAAAAAAATCTCTTTGTAGTTTTAAACAACATAATTCAATACAAACATTATTTAAAGGTATTTTAGTAATTTTTCTATCTTTAATTCCTTATATACAGAAGAATTAATTTCTTATCCTTAAACAGTTTAAACAAATTTGAAGCATTTGCAGGACATCGAAGATCTGTTACACCAAATCTTGGCACGTCTGCGATTTCTTTAGATTCTGAAAGAACGGGAATAAATAATTCTGTAAAACCATTTGGCGCCGGTGACTCTAAGATTAAGAAACCATTTTTACGAAGACTTATATCATGCTTAGTAATGAGATCAGCTCAGACTTCGGTATTAAAAGCTGATATTCCAGGAAAGGAACGTGTACGATTAAGCAACTCTGTGGACTCCTATCATATTAACACTTCTCTAGGGGTAATAAATATTTTTACTTAAAAATTTAGAAAGTTAGTAATAATGTTCATGATAATATTATTAGCTTCACGTTGTATCGCGCACACAGCAGGATAGGCGGAGGGAACCCAGTGTTAAGACATTCCGTTCCCCATTCTTTTTTGATAATATTATTAAATATGACTTTAATGTTTCCAGGCCTTTGAAATGTCGTCATCTCTTTATGATACTTCGATATCATTCTACAGCAATCACACCACTATGCCGATTAATAAAATAAAAAGAGGGCTTTTTACTTCGGTACGAGAATTTCTGACGGGTCGAAGAACTTAAAATGTTTTTATATATGCTTTAAATTTAATGTTACTTTTATTATGTGATTAAACAAGTTTTTATCTCTGGTATTTATTTGTATTCAAACTTATTATATAATATGCTTTATATATTATAGCAGCTTTTACTGGCTTCGCTCTCATCAGACGGAAATAACTAAGAGGGTAACCTCGAAATAATTAACGTGATGAAGTAAGGCCTTCCTCAGACGGTCAAGCACCATAGGAATGGACGTAAAAGTCGAGGTTCTCGTCAAAGAGTGTAGGATGATTTAAAATTGACCTTGGGGTCCTTTTGGCTCAGAAAATCAATAAATCTGGAGCACCGGGCACCAAGACATTTTATTATATACAAAGTCAGAAATATAATTAATTAATTAGGATTGGAAGTTGCTGAAGCTTGCAACTTTTATGTAATGTTTGAAATAAAAGGCTATTGTTATTATTATAATGTAGGTTAACAAAATATATTGACTAATTTGGCCGTCGATCACATATAAATATAAAAATTATTAATAACATAATCTACTATTAACACTATATTAACAAAAGAATCAAAGTAAGGAAGCTTATATTTGGCCTCGCTTTACCTAGAGATTTCATTACTTTTTATAGAGAAACAGACAGACTTCGAGACTTCGCTGGTTTTTAAAAGGATGTTTTCGGTGGGATAACTTCTTCTTCTTCTTTAACCATAACTTGAATTGTCACAAAAATGTCAACTGTCAAGTTCTGTGTCCTGTCACTGTCATATTACAATAAGCATAACCTCACGTTTTATCATAATCTCGCTGTTATTTAAATTGCGTTTATATTTAAAAACAGCACTATTCTTCAATAAGAAAAATATGTTTATTGAAGTATAGTTTTTGTATTGCAATAAATTTATATAACATGGCTCTTGCAAGACGTATTGCACCTTTGTTATTAAAAACACTTAAAAATGTTCAATTTTTCCAACAAGGTATATTAATTGTTTCTATATTACAGTTACTATTAATATTATATCATTGTATTTATTTATTTTTATTCAATATTATGTAAAAATTTAGAAAGGCAAATAAAACGATGGGTTGCGCCAACATTAAAAGAACTAAAATTGCGTGAAAATAAAGCTGGTGGCAAGGTGATCAAGCCAAGAAATACATTCTTAGAATGGAATCTAGAAGCAGAATTGTATGCGTTTGCAAAACGTTTGAATGAAGACATCGACTCAGATCTTCTGCTTCAAGCTTTTACTGACCGTTCCTATGTTATAAAAGAAGAAATGAAACAAAAAGAAATTGAATTTGATTTGAAAATGAAAGACAACATAGAGCTAGCAGAAGAAGGTAATATAAAATTAAAAGTAAACATATTTAATCATTAATATTTTTTTATTAACAAGATAATATTTACAGGTGAAAAATTTATGAAGGACTATGTTAATATTTATTTAGAAACTGTTTTACCAAAGTTTCCTATGGAAGGTATAATAGCTGTTCGGAATTATCTCATCAGTGAAAGTGTACTTGCTAATATATCATTACATCTGGGCGCCAAAGATATAATTTTGGCAGCTGTAAGTTGCATACCTATTTGATATACATACACAAATATATTATGTTTTTTTATATGTGAAGTAATTGTTTTATTTGTAGGAATATCCAGTGGACAATCAAGTTTTAGCAAATACATTCAAAGCTATTGTTGGAGCTTTAATAAAATCATCTGGGGAGGAACAGACAGCACATTTTGTTAGAGATTTTGTTATAACACAATTGCAAGGTAATATATGAGGGATAAAACAATTGAAAATGCTTTTTTAAAAACCACTTTTACCTAATGTTCATGTTTATTAACTATTTTCTATTTTAGATAAAGATGTAAATGAATTTTGGCAAATTGAAAATCCATGGGAAATGTTGAATGATTTGATTTCTCAAACTAACAGTGAATTAGAACCACGTTTGATTGGAGAAGTTGGAAAGAATACCTTGCTTGCTTGTTACAGAGTCGGACTTTATTTAGACAAAAAAATGTTATCTTCAGGTAATTTTAACATAACATTAATCAATTGAGGCTGTTGTGATTGAAAGTAAATACATTGATTTGGTTCAATACCCACCGAGGGAATGTATATTTTTTATTTTCATACTCTGTAAAGGTTTTTATCTAAATATTCTGGGTTAATTTTTTATTTATCACAAATTTCCATGCTATCATGGGTGTGGGCTACTTGAAAACTACTGTGTTTCACAAAAATATTAAAATGTTACAAAAAAAAATTTTTTATTGTCATTATTTTTATAGGTTTCGGTGAAAAAATAGAAATTGCAAAAGAAATGGCTGCTAGAGAAGCTTTGAAAAAGATTTTTGGCACTCAGGAGAATATGTATCCAATTAATTTTAAACTTAATGGTATACCAAGATCAAATTCTAATAAGAGGTACAAGATATCAGCTAGTTAAAGTATTCAATTAATATATTGTAGAGAAAAGGTTTAATAATAAAATATAGTTTAAAAAACATATTTTTTATTTTTCATATAAGCACAATTCATCATTAATTAACAAATCATAAATTTTATTAAATAGTAATGCTTAAATCTAAGTTTGAAATCTAATTAAGTTTTAAAAGTCATATCAAGGCACATAAAATCACAGAAAAATCATAGAATTAATATTTCTTTCACCCAGAAGCGGAATCCATTATTAGGTTGCCATGTTTATCTTTTATTCTGACACGTCCAGAAGCATATTGAGTTTCTGATGTTCCATCGTTATAAACCAGTTTAACAGTTCCATCAGGGTACTCACGACGCTAAAATGATACAAGACTTTTAGCTTCACATCATGTCATAGGCAGAGGAACCCTAATGCTAAGTACTCCATTACCTACTTTTCGAGGCTGTCATGGTCAACAGGCATGAGAATGTGCCTGTAACATGTTGGTCAATTGAATCTCCAGTCGATTCAATTTCCACTCAATTAATTAATATTTTCATTTCTTCTCTCTGACACCAAGTCAAAAGCTCGCGTTAAGTTCCGCAACACAACACGCAATGCTTCGAAAAATTCGGCGGAAAGAGGGGAATGGAATATCTTAACACTAGGTTCCCTCTGCCTACTCTCCCGTGTGCAGGATACGGCATGAAGCTGATGATTAAATTAAAATATTTCACTGTTTTGAGTAAGAATTGACCAGACAAACGTCGCGTTCGCGTGATCAGCGGCCCCTAAAATAAAATTATTAAAAGTATTTGCTAATCAGGTTCTTACCTTATGATCCTTGGCATGCACTTCAACTTGTCCATTCGCAAAGACAATTCGTTGGGTGCCATTAGCAGAGACAGTGAGCGCAACACCATCAGGAAAGCGCCACTCCTCTTGCACATGTTCATTTTTAGGATCATAGTATCTAATACTACCATTTGGTAGTCTAATTTCTGATGAACCATCCTTGTATCGCTTTTCAACCTGACCACTAAAAAAAGTGCATTATAGAAAATTATACTGCTGAAAATAATAATCGTATAAAAAACACAATAATATGACGCCATTATCAACACAACTGTCATGGTTTCAACCACCATTTAGGAGAATAATTCTGCCTCTTAACATGTTGGATATGTTAGGGTAGTAGATGGAGAAATTAGTGTTAAGTGCATATTCTACTATGTGGGCTTAAGCTCAATAAATGAACATTATTTGTTACTTACTCTGGGAACTCCAAAACTTCTAATCCATCAGGATGTGTGGTGTGATAAGTTTTTGTTTCTGCATAGTAGTATTTTATTCTACCTTCATTATAAAAGTTTTCTTTTATATCTCCATTGTAATATATAAACTTACTGTATTTTCCATCTGCTGACATCAATTTAATATTACCATTTGGAAATCGAAGTTCTTTTGACCCATCAGGCTTAGTAATTTCAGTTGGACTTAATTTAGTTTTAGTTAAACTACTTCTACTTGAATGTGGCTCTGGGCTGGGAGCAATGGTATCTAAATTTTTTGCTTTACTTATAACAGTTCCACATTTTAGACTGGAAGATGATCTATTACTTAATATAGACACAGGTGATTTATTTCTAATATTTGAATCAGGTTCAAAATTTGAGATGAGATCATTTTCATTACTAATGTTCAATGATGACTTAGAACCATTCATAAACCTATTTGCTGAAATTGAATTTGAGGGTGGTTGACTATCCATGAAACCAAAAGAGGCGGATTTTTGTGAAACACTCGATTTTTGAATAAAAAACTCATTACTATGCATTGGCTTATCTGAAGTTTTATTTATATGATCATGCAGACTAATAGATTTGGTACTTGATACTGGTGATATGGATTTAAATCTTTCATTGTATATTGTTTCTAATCTGTTTTCATCTTCACTTTCAGAGCTGTTAGATCTAGATACATCTGAATCATCATAAATATTATTTTTGATATTTGATATATTATCATCAGATATATTTTTGCAATGGTTTTCTAATTTATTCTTTTCTCTTTCACTAAGAGAATCCTTTTGGCTGAAATATTTGGCATATCTAGAAGTTACATGTAAATTAGGAACACTCTTTGCTCGTTGTTTTGGTCCCCTTGACAAATGTTGAGTTTTTTTTGCTCTACTTTGTCTCTCAATCTCAAAAGTTTTATATTTTATGTTAGAATCCAAATCCACCTCAGATCTACAGTCTTTAGTGGCCATGTTGGTCAGTTTTTTATTAATTTGTTCTAAATATTTAATATTAGTTAGTCTTCTTGTCATTTCATTACTGTGTTGTATTCGTCTATTCTCTTTTTTCAGTTTCTCTATTTCTTCCTCAAGACTTTTCTTATCTTTTTCCATTAACTTTAGCTGATTGCGCAGGCGTGCAATTGTTGATGTAGATTTAGCATCTTTTATTTTTATTTCCTCCCTTAAGTCATGAATTTCCTTTTTTAGAGTGATTATTTCATCTTTTTCTTTCTTGTTCAAGCGGCCTCTCAAGTCCCGTACATATCTTTCATACATTTGTTTCTGCTTGTTTAACTTCTCTTTTTCTTCTGCTAAGTAATACTCAGATAGTATTTTTTCTTCATTAAATTTCTGTTCAAATATATTTTTTTCCTCATAAAATTTTTGGCGCTCCAAATCTACTTCTTCACGCATTTTTGTTAAATTAGCATTTTCTTTTTTAAATGTTTCAATTTCATCTTCTAGTTCCTTTAGCCTATCCCTAAGCAGCTCACTTGTCGCAATTAATTTAGAATTCATTTCCATCATATTAGCATTGATAGTTTCATTTTCAGCTGTCACATTGTCACCTTTTTTTTCTTCACAATTTTGTTCAATAATTTGAGATTCTTGAACTTTTTCTATTAAACCTTTTTCGTATTTTGGACAATTTTTAATGCAGCTTTCATTCAAGTGGGTTTGTGTCACTGTTTTACAGGAACAGCAACTTGAAAAGGTGGAACAATTTTCACTAAACTCAGTACATTCACTATTACAGGTTTCAGTATCACAATCGTGTGAGCAGTCATTTCTTGGTCTCTGTTGCACTTCAGGGAATATGTGTAGTAAATTTGGATTTTTAGATAAATATTTCTGCATAATTAAAGGTGTACTCTCTCCTGAACATTCCAAGTTATTGTTCCTTAGAAAGCGGTTAAAAAATGAATTATGTATATTGAAACTTTCATGACAAACTTTATTTTCTAATAATTCAAACATGTTTTGCTCCGCTATTTCTTTTTCTTGTTTAAATCTAGAATAATCTTCATCATAACTTAAATTTGATACAGTACTTTTGGTTGGTGAGTCAAAGTTTTTATAATAATCGCTTTGTTTTAATTTCATTAATAAATCATCTTGCTCTTTTGTCAACACTGCTGCCCATGTTTTGCCTTTATCTTTTTGAATATATTCATCCACTTTACGAGTAATGCTAGTTGACTTGTTAGGATTCTGTACCTCAACAGAAAAAAATGGAACCCTTTGAGGATTATTTTGCTGTCCATCTGCTGTTTAGATCTTCTTTTTTATTTAAAATCAAATTATTTACATGATTTGGTACATTTTTATTTATTTCCAACTTTGTTTGTGGTTTGGTTAAAGGTTCAATAACTTTTTGTTTTACAATTTGTTTATTATTTTCTTGTGGTTCAGAATTAATCTTTAATTCTAAACTTTTAAATTTTTTTAATGGATTTGATGTATTGCTTATTTTAATTGGTTTCTCTTTTAAGTTTACAGTGCTATTTTTAGGTTTACAATTCAACTTTGTAGTTTTCTTTCTCCAAGGTAGAGACTTTGTGTTTTGAATAACAAAATCTGTTTTCTGAACGCCATACCTGGCTGTACCCTCCCCTCGTCTAAGAAAGGGCCTCTTAATATTTCTATCATTATTTGTAATAACAATGTTTTTTCCTTTGTCCAAATTTGTGTCATTTTTTAGTTTTTCTGTTAACAATGTTTCAAAATCTTTCTTTGGGGAAAGAATGGGCATATCATCCAAAGAAATTTGTTTATTTGTAGGTTTATTTTCATCAATATTGGAAGTAAACAGAATGTTATCACTGCCTATTTTGGCCGAATTTGAACTTCTTGTTATAGTAGGTGAATTAGTAATAACTTCGGATTCTGAAATATTTAAAACTGAAACACCGTCAATAACGTTATGTAAATTTTCCCTTTTAGATAAACTGTTAATATCCAATTGTGAGGAACCATTATTTTGTGTTTCCTGTGAAGACTGTAATAAACTTCTGAATGTATTATAGCTAGTACTATCACCAAAATGACTAACGATCTCTGTGATACTTGAAGTTATTTCAGGAGACTCTTGGTATTGTAAACGCTGTTGCTGCAACTTTCCTCGTTGTAATATTTGTAATTGCCTAAGTTTGTTCAAACGATCTAATATTTGTGAAGGTGACAGTGAAACATCACTTTCCGAATGCGACTGATCCATTATTTAGCTTCATAACACTATTTGTAGATCAACTTACTAAAAATGTGGAACAATCTAAATTAAAAATATACTGTACGTTTACTTTGTTGTGAAGTAAAATTTTTAAATTTTTGGCAGTTGTAAGCTACCACAGATAGCATTTTTTAAAGTCTGTCATAACCGTAACAACACTTTACGGTACGCTTACACGCTTGCCAAACTTAATTAAGTATAGTTTATGGTAAAATAAATAACTTGTCTATACTCAGTTGTCAGTTGACTGTCATTTGTCAGAATAAATGCCAAAATTTCTATCCAACTTCATTCAAATAACATCTGGCTATTTGCAGTATAAACAGATTTTGACCACAATGTCTAAAAGAAATAATTTTCACAGAGCTCCTAAATTTAAACCTGAAGTCAAAGTAGTCAATCGGCCTAAGCCAATTTTAAATATAAGCAGTAAAAAGGAGAAAATCGAAGTTCTCTCCGAGCCTATTAAATCTGTTTCTGATAAAAAGCTTTATAAGTGAGTATGAAGATTTTAAAGTACCGACATAATTTTTAAAAAGTTAAATCAAATTATTTTCATATTAAGCAAATGACAAATTATTTTATTACAAATTTTTATTTTACCAATTGAAGAATAAAATTTGCATTTTAGTACCTAACCAAACAGCAGTATAATTTACCTTTAACTCCATACATATTATTCAAACTATATTTGCGCATCATGTTATGAATTGTACTGCAAGTTTGCATATTATTTTGTAGAACAATAAGGTTAGAGAATGGTCTAACTGCACTACTCATATCAGATCCAAGTAGGCCATTTATTAGCAATGAGAGTTCAAGTGAAGAAGAAAGCAGTGGTACAGATGAGAGTACAGACCAGGAAAGTGATGATGGTAAATCAGTACAATCTGCTAGTAGCGATCAACATGGTACCAAAAGAAGAGCCGAATTTGATGAGGAAAAGCTGGTAAGTTACATTATTGTAATTTAAAATCTTCTATTAAATAGAGTCAACGTCAGAGTTGTCTTTGCAATATGTAATAAATTCAAGTTCATTTCATTTAATAAAAGTATATCATATAAGTATTTTCGATATTTTATTCTTATTTTGTTGGTTTATAATTTTTTTTGTATTTTAACTCCATACAATGTAATAAAAAAATTGTTTAATATTTTTTAATATTTAATACTGTGTCATATGCTTTTGATATAGTGTAAGTTATGCAATAAGACATTGATCTAGTCAAGTATCTTGTAACCTTGAAAAATACTATTATTGTTGTGGTCCTATTATCTAGCAGTTTGGTTCATGGTCAATGATTGGTAACTTAAAGTTTTCCAATTTATAAACAAAACTTATCAACTTAGGTAATCTTTATAGAAAAACTATCACAACTTTGAGATTATAATTTTATTTAAATTATAGTAGTCTATAAAGTACCTATATTATACATTTATTTATATTAAATGAATTACAAAGTATTATTTATACATTTTCATTTTAATCAATTCAAAGCTTGTTGTAGCACAGTTTAACAATGTCTAACACAACAGCTGTGTCCCCATTTGGGTTGAATGAATTATTTTCATTTCTTTGGTTTTGTAAGAAAGCAAACTAATCATGGCCATATTTATAGTTTTGTATATTAAAAATATATTTATACTTATGTAGAGCATATCTCCCATTTGTATTTATTTTATGTTTTACATTTAATGGAAATCTTAACTCCATTATGCAGTTTTTTTATTATTTAAATAAATTGAATGACATACATAAGATATATGATTGCTTGTGACATTGTAGACAACAATACTAAAAATCCTACCAGGCTATAGGGCATCTTAGCATTCACTAAGAGTATTCCCCTTTAGCTTATATAGTTTAGTTTATAGGTTTTGACCTGCAATCACAAAGGCACCTTAAACTTACTTCTTTATTTTAAGAAATATTAAATATTGAAATGATTATTAGTATAATTACTCTATATGATTTTACTTTATCTTAATTCACAACACAACACTGGATCCACTCTACCTGGTCCGCTGTGCAGGAAAAGTTGAAGATGCTTTTATTATATAGGTATTATATAGAAAAGAGTATTGTTCTGAAAAGAAAAAATAGCATATATTTATTTTAGATAACACTAGGGTAGGTATATTTAAAAAGAACATATATTTTTACTTCATAAAAATTATACTTTGCTACATTCATATAAAATCCATATCATGGTCCCTTGAGTGATTCAAACTACCAATCCTCAACATTTAACTTGTCCTAACTTGGCTACTTAATAAAAATAACAATAAATATTTTAGATTTTATTGTAACATTAGTGGGCCCCAACGCGGCTACACTCGCTTGAACTAAAAGAATATTTATTAAATATATTTATTAAATTATAGAAAGCTGCTTCTGTGCATAATAGAATAAACTACAATATTCTTTTGTATACTATAAAATTTCTTGTATATACTATGTTTGTTACATCATTGGCTACTCTACAAAAGAAATAGACCGAAACAAATACAAGTATAATGGCGATGATTGAAGATTGTATATTTTGTAACCTGTTTCATGTTCATTACATAAATTAATATTTAGAATTTATCACAATTCATAGTAAATTTATTAGATATATTTTATTTATATTTATCATTTATTTATTATTTTCAAAAGTAATTGACTTGAAATATTAAAGTGAATCATTGATTTGTAAACAAACACACATCTTATTATTTATTATTAAAATTTATAGGTAATTCTTTTCCTTTAATTCTGAAATCGTTCTATATACATTGTACATGTAGGATTGTATGGGTTCCATCCCCACTCGAGTGGAAGCAAAGCGCGGCGTTGAGTTCTGTCACTCAACACGCAACGCCTCCTGAATTCGGCGGTAAACGGGGAACGGAGTGTTTTAAACATGAGATTTCCTCTGGCTACACTGCTGTGCGTGGGATATAGGGTGAAGCAGATTTTTTTGTTAATTGAGAAACTGGTACTAAGTGATAGAGAAAGTAATTTCCAACTAGTTTTACCCTATATAGTATTTCCAGAAAGTTCACCGACTACGACATATTAGTTAAAAGCTTATGATCAAATTTTTAGGGTTTTATATGTTGTCACCCAAAAAACAAAAAGCTAGAACATTCAGGTAGGTTCATGTCATATAATTAAATGAGGCATACATTACAGACAGCGGGAATCCTATCGATTCAAAGGGGACGAAACGAAATGGCGAAAATTTGGGGGAGTTAAGTTAAGTAATTCTGGCGAATATAAGAGAACTGAAACTGTCTTAATACTAGTAGCTCTCTGCCTACCCTGATATGCGAGATAAAGAGCGTAGAGTTTAATAAGAAAAATATTTATATTTAAAACTTTTTATAGTCCAAAGTCATGCTAACTCTTCATACCTTTGGCAGGTTGTTAGCCAAAGACGCAATATATTTAGATTTATGAAGAACAAGTTTGAACAAATATCTAGAAAGCGATGCAAGATATTACTAAACCAACTTTCACTTGACACGGTATGAGGTGTTAACATCACTTTATAGCACTTTTACTATATAGATACCATGCTTAGAATTTATAGTTTAAATTAATATTTTAGGCCGTCGTGGCGCA
>FASU01013801.1:12846-29600 GCA_001486225.1 Heliconius pardalinus sergestus | reverse complement strand
TTATATTAGTCTCAATTCTTGGACGTGTTGTACAAGTACCGTGTTATACGAGGGACGCCTGTATATTTAAGTGAAAAATTAAGTGTTTATTACATCATTCTCTGCTCACAAATAAAAATTGTAAAATGTTTGTATAAATTGTAAAAAAATAAAATTATGCATAATATAATAATTTTACGATAGTCTTAATGTTCTTTATGCTATATATTTATTAACTTAAGATCAAACTATAAAAAAAATATGAAATATGTGCCCAAAATAATGTATACATACCATATGTTTGTCCCAGGTCAGCACATGCACTCGGGCAAGCTGCACTACGTAAGCGCGAACCCGGGCGGCGGCGCGGCCACGTTGTCGGGCGCGTCCAGCGTCTACTGCGTCATCGGCACGCCGCCGCAGTGGCGCCGCTACTCGCGCCTCGTGTGGCGGCAAGGGCCCGCCCTCTTGTTAGAAGATGTCAGTTGTATTGTGTTTACTTTTATAACAAGGAAGGCAGAGAGAAACTAGTATCAATGCGTTTTGAGTGTTCAACGCCAGTTTGTTTATTAGATCCCGAAAAAATAAAATACTACATTTAGTTCAAGTGGGAATGAATCTCACAACTATCTCATTTAGACACTGTCTAGCTTTCTGAGTAGCCTAGAACTATATGGTTAATTAATTAAAAAGTTAAATATCTAGATAGTATATGGTGCAACAGTTAACACAAAACAAATTTCCGTTTGATAAGCATAGTAATAAAATTATAGAACAGACTCCTTGGTAAATAAATATTTATAACGATTTAATTGCAGGTATTGTCTCCGCAAACAATATCCGTTATTTATCAGCTTGGACCACATTATGTGGGAACGTTACAAGCTCCTCTTCCACCCGGTCTAAACCAAGAGCCATTAGCACCTCTAATAGCTGAAGAGAAAGTCGTATTTGGAATTAACGCACGAGCGTTGTCACAATTGACACTTGCTAAGATACGTAAAGTGTATAGCAAAAATGATAATAAAGCCATAGCAAAGCAACTCGGAATGTCTTCGCATGAAAATGCGACCCCAATACGGATATTGCACAATTCTGCAGGCCATCTGATGGGTCCAGCTAGATGTTTGGGCGGAACGGTCGTAGGGTATCTGGGAGTGAGAGTATTTTGTCCAAAACCAGCAGCTATTATGGTAAGTTTGATAATATATATATATGGCATTTGTTACTTTTACTCTTTTCCCAGGTTTCAACTAGGTATAGCTATGTACCTAGTATTAATATAGTCTGTTTTCTACTTTTCTTCACTCACTCAAACACTTGTTAATTTTAATTTTATGACTAAAATACCTAAGTACTTTGTTTTATGATAATTTTTTTTTCAGATCGATACAGTAGGCGGATGTTCCGTGTTATTAGGATTGATTGCAATGGCTCAAGATGTAGAATGTTTATACGCGGGTGTAAAAGCTCTAGTGTGTGTGGTTCGTTCGAACAAGGCAGCTCAAGCAGAAATGGATAGGCGAAAAGGTTATCAAACACTGGCGATGCTTTTGAAGAGGAAAAAACAACTGCTCAACTCTCATATTTTGCATTTAATATTTGGCCTTGTTGGTACAGTAGATAGTCAGAAAGAAACTTCGTCAATTCCAAATTTGACAGCATTCCAAGTAAGTGTTTGAAATGTTTAAATTATGCATTTCTTATCATTAAAATGTCATTTAACATCTGTATGATTTTAGGACCTAATATGTGATCTAGAAGTATGGTTGAATGCACCAGGTGGATTAATAAAATCGTTACTCGAACATTTATTTGAACTGGCTACAGAGACTGCGCATAGAACGCACAACTTGCGCACAATGAGAGAACTTCAGTTGGTGCCTAAATTACTGTACATTGTTAATGATATAAAAAACCCAAGCACAAAGAATGTTCTTATTCAGTTATTGGCTAATCTATTAGGTGGCCAGCCTCGACCCAGCGATCTTCTGTGCTTAGGTCAATTTTTGGCTTATACACTCCCACTTCCTTCTCAATCGGAGCAAGGCGTTGTTATCAAGGATAACGAATTTGATAAAGAGTCTGATGGAGATCATGTTATCATATTGAGAAACAAATGCTTAAATTTCATACATTGTCTTCTGATGATGACGAGGAACCTAGAAAGCAATGTTGTCAGTGAGGAAATCTCCAGGGTGCTCGGAATGGACTGGCTGCTCTGTTTTATGCAAGAGAATGTTCACCCTAGTACAGTATTGTTGGCCATGAAGATATTAGTGGTCATGTGTTCTGGGCAGGGGCAGCAATCGGCTATAATGCAAAGGTATCCTATCTTTGCAAACTTAACAACATCTTATTCAAATAACAATAACAAATTCAACATCTTATTTTAGTATGTGAATTGTAGTGCACAGCTCGTTTACATGAAATATAAAAGTAAATTCTTCTTTGTCTTTTTAAATATTTAAATATATATACATGAATTAATAATTTTAAATAAAATAATTTAAAAGATTTAAAGACTCTCCCGTAAAATGGGAACGCACTCAATCTTAACACAAGTTAACCCAGCGGGAATACAGGATACAGCATGAGGTTTATAAAAACAATGGTGTCAGGTTCCGCGAGGGTGCCAGCAACGGGGGGTGGCTGCGGCACACGGAGCTGGTGGCGTCGCAGCAGGCGGGCGTGGTGCTCACGGCGGCCGTGCACTCCCACTCGCACCTGCACGCGCCGCTTCTCTACACGCCCGGCTTCACGCCGCTCGCTTGGTATACAACAAATTAAAGTGTCTGTTACTAACATAAATAACATTAAATAAATCATAATCATTTGAAATAAGCGAAATCGCGGGCGGGCTGGTATTTCCACTGTTTTACAAAACTCAGGTGGCTCAGTGTTCAAAACGGTTGGTCGGTTTCCAAAAGGCACTCGCTCGGTCCGCGTTACGATTAGAAAAATATATGTGACATTTTTCTACCTGAATGTTAATGTTATTTAAAGAATTTCTGAATTATTTACTTTAAAACATATTAAATTGATTTTAGCAGATCTCTCATTAAAGTAACACACGCAAATTATTTGCGAAAAGCAAATTAAATGAATTACAATACAAGAGATTATAAATAGGTATGCGTTAATCCGTTCCAGGCTGTCGCTGTGCCACCTGCAGATCCCAGAGCTGTACTACCTACTGTTCGCGCTGGCGTTGGGGCAGCCAACGGCGGCGGCGGCGGGGGAGCGTGCGCTGTCCGTGGAGCGCGTGTGGGCGGCAGCGTGGGGCGGCGCGCCGGCGCGCCAGTCGACCGCCGCTCTCGCCGCGCGCGTCACCCTCAGTGCCGAGCCTGCTGTCATCCTGCTGGCGGCGGCGCGCGCGCTCGTGCATGACGCTGCCGCGCCTGACTGGCTGGCGGACCATCCCGTTGCTATTGTCCAGGTAGGTAGTAGTACGGCACTAGAAGCTGTCTTCGTGGAAATTTGGTGTAGCTTAATTGAATATGGCTGCTAGTTTGTTTTTTTTTCACGCTTCACGCTGTATCCCCTACAAAGTAGGATAGGCAGAGAGGACCTAGTGTTAAGACACTCCGTTCCCCATTAGGACACTTCTATTCCCTATTTTCCTCTGTATTGCATGTTGGGTGGTGCAAATTCTCTCAACTTAAACTCAACTCAAAGTCTGGTAACTAAACTCTTTCGTTAAATCTCACGTTTGTTACAGGTCCTGTTTTCGTTTTACAACACATTACCAGATTTTGTGACATTGATGATGAGTGCAGAAGTGTTGACAGCATTGGCTTCAACTCTATTTCCACCAAATAATACAGACGATATACATATGCGTAAGTTTTTAAGTAATATTTCATAGAACATTTTGTTTGTCATACTTGTCTGTAATAAAAATGAACTATGGCTTTGACAAAATCATTTTTTTTGAAACTGTCGACCGACGGTCGTGGGTAAAAATACATAACCCGTTGAGGCCAGTCGTGATGCAGGAGCACAAAAGGAGAAGTGTGACTGTAAACGCGATGTGTTGAGGGTTCGATTTCCACGTCGACACACAATGCTTGAATTCGGTGGAAAATGGACAATGGAGTGTCAACATGCATATAATATATTCCCTCTGCCTACCCTGATGTGTGCGGAATACAGGGTGGCGTTAAGAAAAACATAACTCGTATTTTACAAAATTACTCCATCATTTTAGCAATATGTGAAAGCGGCGATAGCTCAGGGGCCTCAACTCCGGGTTCGGAAAAAGAAGTGGTGATACCAAACACATCGGCGTCCCTAACCCAACATCCAGTGAGGCACGCCGTTATGGACTTCCTGCGGGTCATCGTACTGGACTCTTTGTCTATGAGTGTATCTGCTAAAGCCGCACCTGTAAGTGTTTTTATTATTTATTCCCTTTCTGCCCATTTTTAGAGACATTGCATGGTAGAAGTCGGCGCTGCGCGTTGTTACGAAAGTTAGGAAATGAAAATAGTTTACACGAGTGAGAATCGAACCCAAAACCGTCTCTCTTGCAGACGCTTTAAATTCCTATACAACCCTTGGTGTTTTCTATATTAAAATATTTTTATTAATGTACAGTCCGCGAGGTCTAAGCTAAACTTGCCATTTGTGTAAGTATTACACTTCGTGTACCTATAGAAACGTCACATTTTTAATTCTTATTTTTATTTTCGCGTTCTGTGTACTAAAAGTGAAAGGTAAAGTTGGCATTATTAGTAAAAAAAAAGTAAAACATAAAGTGTGAACATAACTCTGCTCTTCGTGATATAACAACAACAAATATTAACTCAAAGGATACATGACAACAAGAGTGAAAATTACAAGGATGCTATGTCCGGTGTAGAATAATTAATATAATTATTTTCTTTTTCTACCTGTCTGTACCTGCTAATTTTCGGTTCAATACCGACTTGGGTGAATAATTATTTTTTAATTATTGTCCTTTCCATTGTTTTCCAGGCAAGGCTTTTTGGGTTTCGACTAACAACACAATGCACAAAACGAAATTTTGTCGAAATTCAGTTTTATAAATAACCTTGTCTTAGTAAAGCAAAATATAATAAATATATTTTAACTGTCTGTATGTTTTGCTTAACGCATTAAGATAATATGAAACTAACAAGCTATTGTAAATGGATGTTGTTCTAGAGCGCGTCCGACGCCGTACCGCCTTCGGTGTTTTGTACGCCATGTAGCCCCTGCGCTCCACGATCGTATTTTTATTACGTAAATATTCGGATATACGACTATTTAATAAATATTCCACTGTCACTTTACGATGTTGAAAAAAGCATTTTATATTAAGTATTCTAAATATTGAATACAATATTAAAAATCTTTATTCCAAAGTCGTAAAGACGTCTCTGGTTTATGTCTATTGTAATACTAACCATGCTTTCAAATGCTTTATTTAAAAATATATACTTTTAAAAAGATTCGTTTTTCAACTATATATTATTATGTAAAAGAGGGCGTACAAAAAACGTGATCGTTACATTGTATACTACGTAAATTTATACTAACAAGCCACAAAACATGATTTCTGAAGCAACACGTATGACTCCTGTCGTCTGTCTTTTGTACAAATCTATTACTTAAATGTGGGCCTAAATTATACTGTATTGTAATATTCCTCTAAAAACACTAACAGCACGCGATGCAACCTCAACAACTAACTCACGAATTCTTATATTATCTTCTATCTAATTTGTATTTTCTTTTAGGTGATAGATCTAGTACTGGACGCATCACCTGCAAATTCTACTAGTCAACAACAAATTGAATACCAGACGGAAGTGTTGACAACAATAATGGAAAATCTATTAAACACCGAGCTATTTGGATCAGAATCTAATATATCTAATGTGTGTTATCTTGCGGCCCGACTTGTAGATAAATTGTGGCAAGGACAATTATCGAGAGATCCACACGAGGTAAACTATTATATTATGTAACTAACTAACATTATAAATAACGTTTGTTAGTTAATAAAACACGTTGTCTATTGTATTAATTGGATTAAATTAAATTGCTTATTTAATGACTTTTATTGTTGCTTTTATTATGAGTTCTGTAACTGGCTAAAGTTTTTGGAAAAAATCAGAAATTTAATATTTTGATTTTATTACAACAAAAAAAAAATATTATACTATAATACAATAATGCTTATTTCAACTAATCATATTTTGTAGGTTTTCGATTTCTTGGTGAAACTAGTGACACAAGCCAAAAAGAAATCTTCTGTCATTTCACTAGAGGGATTGCATCACTGCTTGAATCGAACAATATTATTCCTATTATCTCGGTCCACGGACTCCATTGCAGACCAGATGTCTGTACTTGAAGCTCTGCATAAACTTACTACAAACAGGTACTATAAAATTCCTCTCTCTCTATTTTTTATATGGATCAATTTTGATTAGTATTTTTTTTTCGTCGAGTGGAAATTAACTGCTTGCAATCAGATGTTGTTTGATGTTGAATATATAATTATAATTGTTTTATTATTAATTGAAGCCATTCGTGGCGCAAGCACAAGCGTGAGGGAAGGTAGTATTTTAACACTACGTCGCCTCTGCCTATCCTGTTATCTCCGGGATCAGGATACAGCGTGAAGTTAAAACAAAAAAAATAGACATTACGTTCTCACTTTCTGTCCACCAAAGTACTAAAAATATATGAAAAGTAAGGTTTCCTTAGTTTTTAAATACTCACATGATATTGTGATATTGGTTTTTATTTAGTTTTAAGTTAAAAAAATATTCATTTAACACGACGGTTTGCTCTATACTAGTAATATAAATGCAAAATTAGCATTCTATTACGACTTTGCAGGCTATTGATATTTGGAGCGGGAAACCACGAACTGGAATTCATCGGGTGTTTGACATATTGTTTACTTCAACTTAGCGCTAACATGAAGATTGCATTAGACTCTCACATGCGTACCACCTGGCATGTTAACCCTAGCGGAGATCTCGAATCCAGAGATGACAAGTTGACTGCACATCAAGGTAAGCTCCTTTTTATTAAAGAAATATTTGTAATTCTCTAATACGATAGTTATATATAGTTTTTATTGTGAACTATATAATTCCTATATATCTATCTGTAACATCTATTTTAATGTCTGATATTATTTTATTTTCTTAAGAAACAAACTTTCCAATTTTCCAGACTGCTTGTCTTATTTTGAGTGGCGGAATTTAACGCCGAGCTTTGTCTTGTTGCACTTATAAACATAATTGATCCGCCACAGGTCGTAATCTAATGGCGGGCGCGGCGCGGCGCGTGTGGGAGGAGCTATACGCGTGCAAGAAGCCGGCCATAGAGGAGGTATTCAAGATAACGCTGGTGGCGCCCGCCGCAAACGCGCGCGCTCCCGACCTCGCTGCCGCGCGCGACCAGCTGCACGACTGCGCGCACCGCCTGTGGGGCCACTACATTGACACCGAGAGGAAGGTGCGCAAGTCCTAAAATACACTACGAGTTAATGACTTTAACGCTTGTATTGCATTCTACTATACTAAAGTCGATTATAATTGTTACTTCTAAAAACCTTCCAAAAATGTCCTTAATTGTATACTTATTAAACAATGCAGTATCTTTGTATCATAACAATACAGAAACTTGTTTCTTTATATTGAATAGGCCGTGTACCGCGTTCCGTGGGAACTACACAACCAGATTCAATCCAAGATACAGAAGGTGACGGGTGGACTGACCCGTCTCGCGTCGCGCACTAAAGTCAAGAAAGAGGACTCGGCGAAACAACGTTCACATCCGCCTCGGGAACATGTCTTTGCTTATATGCAAGATCATGTACAATTGGTTAGGTAAGCAATAAAACAGTAGAAAATAAGCTTTAAAATAAACATATTTATTAGCGTATTGCCTAAGGTATATCAAGGGTACAGTGTTTGGTGTTGTTGTGCATGCAGGCAGGCGTGGGGCGTGCAGCTGGCGGCGGCGGGTCACACGGCGGCGCACACCACGCGCTACGTGCAGGCGGAGTGGACGGGCGCGTGGCGCGAGCTCACGCGCGAGCGTGGCCTGTGGGGGCCTACGCGCGCGCCCTCGCTCGACAAGGTATTCACATTTGTGTACTGTATGCAGACCATCGCTTGAAATTAGTGGAAATCCTTTCTATCACCCTGTTAACTGTGCTTCGACGTCTACTGGAATTAATCAATTGGAGGACAAAACACGCCATAAGTTCCGGCACTTCATTAGCAATGTCTGGAATTCAGCTGGAAAGTAGAGACAGGTATATTTTATCACTAGATTCTCTGCGACCCTGCCTTATTTTGAAATTGTTCAATAATAATCCAACTCTTTTATTATGTCGCTTATTTGGTGAAACAATGACTTATTTGATTTTTTTTAAAAAAACGTTGCAGGATACGCAAACAAAATTTGTAAATTGATTACCACATACCTTGACATTTATAGCTTACGAAAAGAGAAATATGTTATATAAGTTCTAATAAAGAACTTATTATTTACGTGTATTGCAGTGGGCTCTGCACTGCACTGAGGGTCCGTGTCGCATGCGCAAGCAGCTGCGCCGCAACCATTCCTTCTACACGCACTACCCGTTCCGCCCGGAGCACGAGCGTGCTGACGCTGTCAGTATACTTTAAAGTTCATTCGTTGATGATTATTTTAATTATGTATAATTTATGTTAACGGTATAAGAATAGTTTGTTTGAATAGAAAATTATCAATTTATTGATTATCTAAACCTATTTTTATTTTATATAGAAACAATTAAAATATAAAGTGGCTCAAAGTCGGGACAGCAAAGAATACTATAAAGTATATCAGCAATGGCGCACTTCTATTAACATAGGAGAAACGGATAGCATTGAAACTACTGAACTTCAGACTTATGAAGAGGAAATACCAAGGTATATTAATCAACGTGAATATAATTGTAAAATAAATTTGTGTTTCTTAAATATAAAAGGTTATTATTATATTTTCTCTTCTGTGGCCTTTGTGGCGTAGCGTCACATTGTCTGTTTGTAAACGCGACGATCGTAGGTTCGATCCCCATTTGGGGGAATAAAGTATTTTAATTTTCCCGCTCTATTAACAAGAGAGCGCACGCGCAGTGTTGAGTTCAGTTACAAAACACGCAACGTCTCGAAATTTGAGTGATAAGTGGTACTTATGGTGATTTTGGTGGTAGTGGTTCCCTCTATCTACGCTGCTTTATGCGGGGTACGTGAAGCTATAAAAAATATTGTAATTTTTTTTGTATCTTGTTTCAGTAATAAAGAATTATCAATTGATGAGGTTAATGAAGACGGGTCTCCTTCCGATCTTGTTAGCAGTGGAGTTGTTAGCCGTGGCACCAATCAATCAACAGAAAGTAGGTCTATATTACTACTACCGATGAAACGCGCTTAAACTTACAATTTATATAAAGATTTTGTTTATAGCCAAATTATACATAATCTTTACATAAATCGTAGCCTATGCAGCCTGATGTATAAGCTACATCATCTAAATCCGTTAGCAGAGTAGTTTTTGCGTATAAGTAGAACGTCTAACTTTAAAAACATGCACAGTTATAATATTACTTGTAGGATAGGGAAGGACTAGCAAAATGAGATTTAAATTTTTTTGGCACTGGTAACGCGTCGTTCCGCCATTAAATACAAGGCACGGAGTATCTTAACACTAGGTTCAATGCTATACATTAGATACATTTTTTTAAATGTATAATAGTAGAAATGTTATTGTTTTATATTACTCTGTTATAGCTAACGAAGATGGCCCAGATGCAGAAGATGAAGATGAACCACAACCACCACCACCTGATAACCAAACTCTTTTAAGATTGTTGGAACACCATGAAAAGGTATATATTATATAATATTTTGTTATAGCCCATCATTAAGAAGATTGAGAAATAATAACTCTGAAGGCATAACTTCATAATATATTTAACTTATATTTTCACGAAGAAAATGCATTTTATCATAGTTTTTTTGTATATTATTTTTTATATGAACCAAAAGATATACATTTTAACATATTTCTTTATATAACTCTTAGATAACTCACATGTTCCGCTGCGCAAGGATCCAAGGACTTGATACTACAGAAGGCCTTTTGCTATTCGGTCGTGAACATTGTTATGTAATAGATGGATTCACTTTACTGAAAAATAGAGAGATACGGGATTTAGACAGTTGTCCTGATGATTATGAACCTATACTACCCAGTCAAGGTATACAGAGAAGCAATCAGCGTCAGTGTTCAAAGTTTTTATATGAGGATATAAGGTATTTGGCTCAACATTACGTTATAATTATTTATTTAGTTAGAAATTAAGTACTTACTAATGATTATTTATTCTAGGGAAGTTCATAAGAGAAGATATTTATTGCAACCAATAGCATTGGAAGTATTTTCAAGTGATGGAAGAAATTATTTACTCGCTTTTCCTAGGAAAGTACGAAACAAGGTATGGTTTATGTTATCATATAGTAAAAAAAAATTTAATGCTATAGACTTACAGTATTATATCGGACTTTTCACAATCATCGTGGCGCAATGTTTGCCTTTAAATGCATCGTTGTGGATCCGATTATGCGGAATAAGATACATTTCCTCACTCTGGTAAAATAAAGTTAGATGGGTAAATTTACACATTTAGGGAGGTGGATGGACACGACGATTTTCCTAAAATTTGTAACATCGCATTAAAGCTATAATGTATACAAAAATAATCGTGGGATTATAATTTAACAATTTATGGGTTTATAATACGGGACGTCAGACGGTTTAGGAGTTCGGAAATGTAAACGTAACTAGCTTTGACAACGACGAGAGCGAGTACCAAACATGAAAATTATTGTTATAGTTGTTACAATATTCACATACAAAATTTATAAATATGTATGTGTGAAGAAATTATGGAGATAATTTTAAGGTGCCACATCAAGCACGTATCGTATTTGTATCACGTTGACTTTTTAAAGCTTATTTACCTTATAGTTTAATGTTGGTAATAACGATTATTATGGTAATAAAACAAAAAAAATAAGCAAATAAAACGTTTAAAATTAAATGTTTATCACGTTATTGTAAAGGTGTACGTGCGGTTCACGGCGCTGGCCACCGGCATGGCAGACAGCGCGGCAGGCTCGGTGGCGGGCCAGCGGCGCGGCGTGGCCGTGGAGCAGCCCGCCGGCCTGCTCGCCACGCTTATCGGCGATACGTCCGTCACGCAGCGCTGGCTGGTGAGTGTCACGTGACGTATGTGTAGGTGTGTGTACGTGCGGCGCATGGCGCTGGCCACGGGCATGGCGAACAGCGCGACTAGCGAATAAGCATTAGGATGTGAAAACTCCTGTGTGTTATTTAATTATATCAAAATTCATTCGTAATAAATATGTGCTAATCTAGTGTCTTTATTTTTGTCGTTTCACAGAGAGGAGAAATATCAAACTTTCAATACCTGATGCATTTAAACACTCTCGCCGGTCGCTCATACAACGATCTCATGCAATACCCAGTCTTCCCCTGGATTTTGGCTGATTACGATTCTTTAGAACTAGACCTGACACACCCTGCTACGTTCCGAGATTTGACAAAACCAATGGGAGCTCAAAGTTCAGACAGACTAGAACAATTTAGAAAAAGATACAAGGTATATTTTATTATTTCCTTATTTCCTTGCATAAGTATATATGACAATATTTTACTATGCTATCTTTTTCTACGGGTTTTATAATTTATTACTATGATATATCTTTGCATCATGTATCATTACTATAGTATGAAATTACTTTTCTGTAATTAGGAATGGGACGATCCTCATGGTGAAACACCACCATATCACTATGGAACTCACTACTCTTCTGCTATGATTGTCTGCTCATATCTTGTGAGAATGGAACCATTTACGCAACATTTCTTAAGACTACAAGGTGGACATTTTGACCTCGCAGATAGGTATATAGATTATAAAATAACATTATAGTATCTAACAGTTTGATTAAAGCATAATATTCAATGATCTTTTTTTTCAGAATGTTCCATTCTATCAAGGAAGCATGGAACTCGGCCTCACGTCACAATATGGCTGATGTGAAAGAACTCATTCCAGAATTCTTCTATTTACCTGAATTTCTGGAGAATTCTAATAACTTTGATCTAGGTTTGTACATTATAGTGAGTCAGAAATGAATATTGTATGGTAATATTTGTATAATTTAAATTTATTAAATGATATTATATATAATTAAATACGAAAGCTGCTGCTGTGAGCGCTAGGTCCCGGGGAATGAATTATTTTCATTTCTCACTCAAAACGCAATGTCTCGAAAATGTCTAGATGGTGCGTGTCGAATAGAATATTTTAACAATAGACTCTTGACTTTCACCTTACACTGCCTACCCCTGTCATATGCAAGTACAACGTAAAATAAACTAAAAACAATTGTAAAAGGTTGCAAGCAGTCCGGAGTAGCGCTTGGTGACGTAGTATTACCGCCGTGGGCGAAGGACGATCCTCGCGAATTCATCCGCATGCATCGCGCCGCCCTAGAATCTGACTACGTCTCTCATCGTCTACATCACTGGATAGATCTTGTCTTTGGATACAAACAGCAGGGGCAAGCTGCAGTAGAAGCTTGTAATGTCTTCCACCATCTCTTTTACGAAGGCAATGTTGACATATATAAGTAAGTGTCAACTATAATAATTAATCATTCATAAAAAATGTACTCTTAATTCGATTTAATCTATATATTTATTAATAACGTTTTAATTTTTTAGCATCGATGATCCGTTAAAGAAAAATGCAACAATAGGATTTATAAATAACTTCGGTCAGATACCAAAGCAATTGTTTAAAAAGGCACATCCGAGTAAAAAAATGTCGCAGCGAAGCTCGACTATTTTAGATCCTAACAATATAATACCTTCCCAAGGTATCACGCCACCTGAAAAACTATTCTTTCATAATTTAGAAAATTTGAGGCCATCTTTACAGCCAGTTAAAGGTAAAGTAGTTTTACTTTTGTAAAAATTTATGAAAATTAATAAAATACTCGTGAAACGTGAAATTAAATAAAATGACGATACAAATCCATAAACTAAGCTAAGTTTTTGTTTTTAGAAGTAAAGGGGCCGGTAGGACAAATTCTCTACACAGATAAAGCAATACTTGCAGTAGAACAAAACAAAGTGTTAATGCCCCCCGCGTACAACAAGTACGTGGCGTGGGGCTTCGCGGACCACTCGCTGCGTATCGGCAACTACGACAATGACAAAACAGTGTTCGTCTGCGAGAGTGTGGCGCAGGCGTGCGGCGAGATCGTCGCATGCGTCTGTCTCAACGATAAGACGCTCGTCACCGCTGGTACTAGTACTGTAAGTTGTTGATGTATTTTTACTATTAATTCATAATGAGGAACTCGGATATTATACTATTTCATAGTATTATTTTGATTTAAATAAATATATATCTCTATATAAGACTCAGTTTGCGGTGTGTGTATCTCGTCCAGGTGGTGACGGTATGGCAGTACTGGGCGCGGCGGCGGCGGCTGGCGGTGAAGACGTGTCTGTACGGGCACGAGGAGGCGGTGACGTGCGTAGCCGCCAGCGCCGCCTACAACCTGGCGGTGAGCGGCAGCCGCGACGGGCAAGTCATCGTATGGGACGTGGAGCGCGGCGCCCTCGTGCGCCAGCTGTCGGCGCCCCGGTGCGCCGCTCCACCGCCGCCCGTCTCTGCGCTCGCCATCGACGACCTCACAGTGAGTCACTGACTGCACCATCTACCACCTCTTAATTACGTTTTCGTACGCATCCAAGAACCTGCTTAAAAATTGACACAAAATTGTAATCAAAATTTTTACAAAATTTTGCCAAATCTGTCAAAGCGTTTAGTAGTAAGTAAGGTGACAAACAGAATATACAAGAATAATATATATAAAATTAACTATGACTATTGAGATTTTTTATTATTTATTATTTAATAATAATTTAGTTTCACACAGATTTATCAGATACGCATTTTAAAATGTTTTATAAAAATGGTTCTAAGGTACTAAGTAAGGTACGTTGGGACAGCGCCCAATTGTAAACGAGTTACTAACTAGGTTTATAGGTTGGGTTCTCAGATGAGGATAGAGTAAATTATAGATATTTCCGCGTTCCTACAAAAAGACAAAAAGCGGTTTTGAATTCCACCACTCAATAGTTGTTCAGAAAGTAACATGTAAAATTTTAAAATTTAATCAAACACAGGCGTGACGTGGTTAATAAATGTTAAAAACAATGTCCAGGGCGACATCGCAACATGCAGCGGCAGCTGGTTGCACGTGTGGTCTATCAACGGTGCGGCGCTGGGCGGCGTGGATACAGGCGGCGGCGAGCGCGCGCCGCAGGTGCTGTGCGTGGCCTTCAGCCAGGTGCGCGAGTGGGACCCCCTCAACGTCGTCATTACGGGCTCCACGGACGGCGTGGTCAGGGTAAGCGGCATAAGAGGCCATCCATGAATTGTGTGATACATATTTTTTTTTAAATTAGTGTGGTGTATTTTTTGATGACCCTTCTAGTTTGACCCCTTAATCGTAAGATTTTTTTATTTGAGATAACATTTAAATAATTAAATAGATAAATTATAAGAAATATTAATTATATATATTGAACTTATTGTCATATCATTTATAGATGTGGTCGATCGACTACATAGAAAAGACAGTTGAAGATGAAGCAAAAAGCTTGGAAGTAGACAGTGAGGATCGAGCTCCAAGTTCAATAGATGTAGAAAATATAAATGAAAAATCATTACCAACACAAGATAGTGAAGAAATAAAATCTGAAAATGACATACAATCAGAAGATCAAGTTAAGACTGAGGAAATAAAGCCACACGAAAGAGAGGCAGCTATTAAACGGGTTGAAGAACTGGTGAAGCAGATGAGTCTATCACAAGACAATGGAGGTAACTATTTGTTTTTATTTAAATGTTAACATTATTTTCTCTCTATCCTATACTGCTATATACGGAATGGAGTGAATCGAAATAAATATACATATATAAATATATTTACTTAACAGGAAGTCTAACAAAGTCAGCATCAGAAAGTTCACTGTCGGATGCAGGAGAAACGACAAGTGCTAAAGAAACAGCACGGAGACACGACGAGAAGGACACGTGCAGTGATAACGACGAACACTACGAGCGGAAAGAAGAAGTAGACTCTTGTGAAGAAACTAAAGAGGAAGAGTATGATAATGAGAAAGATTTGGAAGACGAAAAGGACAATATAACACATAGGAGCAAGTTGCAGAAGCAAGGCAATGTCGTTCTACGACGTAAATCCAAAACTAATCCGTTATATCGTAAAAGTAAGTTTTATTATAATTTTTGTTAAGTACTTCAGTAATTAATTTAAATATGTCAATCTATATAAATTCTGTTTCAAAAATGTTTCACAAGTTTCTCGTTAATTTACATGACTGTTATCTTTTTGTAGTGAGGTAACGAGAAGCACCAAATAACAGGGTAGGCAAAGAGAACTTAGTGTTAAGATGAGCTGCAGAACTTAGCGCTGCGTGAGAATCTCCCCGAGTGAGAATCGAACTCACAATTATTGCATTTACAGTAAGAGACTGCGCTATGACTACCTCAGTTTAAAATATTTTGTTAATGATTGCTTTAAAAAAATAGGCGGTGGAAGCATGGGCGACTCCAGCGAGCCTAGTTCCGTAGAAATGGCACAGTCGGTGGACGTACAAGATGGCGGCATCCGTCCCAGCAAATCCGACACCAGCTTGACGGACTCCTTCGTGGTGCTGTCGGCGCCCGCCTCCCCCGCACCCCCCACCACGCCCACTCCTGCTGCCCCGCGGGGTATTATTAAGGAAACGTCTTATACTGGTACTTATTATGATGAATTTAAATACAATTCGGCGCAGTGTCTGCCTGTAAACGCGACGGCTGTGGTTTCAATTCCCACACAATTTTTTTTTGTTACTTGGTAAGAAGACAAAATGCGGCGTGAGTTCCGCAACTTAGTACGCATTGTATGTTAATATTAGGCGGAAACGGAGGAACGGAATGGAGTTCTCTGCATACCCTGCTATATGGGCGATACAGCACAGCACAGGCAGCTGAAAAACGTTAATTATGAATATGGGGTAATATAATTTATATTGATGATAGAAAAATATTAAGATTTCTCTGTATTTTGGTTTTTTAAATTTAATCTAAAGACACTACAGACATTCGTTTTATCAATATAATAATAATAATAATCAGTTTCACGCTCATTACAGGGTAGGCAGAAAGAACCTTAAGTTAAGAGACTCGGTTCCCCGCTTTTTGTCGAATTTCTCGAGGCATCGCGTGTTAAATGGCGGAACTCAACGCCAGGCCTTAGTACGAGAGCGAAGAAATTAAAATATCGAATCTACAACTGTCGCGTTTACAGTTGCATCCTTGTGGACCTACGCCACGACGTACTCAAATTAATATAATTTTGAAATAATGAAGATAATGTTAATGCGTGGACAGAAACAGGCGCGACGTGGGTGCGTCGGCTGGTGCTGCGCGGCAAGCTGACCATGCACACGGCGTACGAGCGGCGCGACAACGCGTGCCCCGCCTCCGTCACGGCCGTGGCGGCCGCACGCACCGGCCGAGGCCTTGCCGTTGGGGACGCCAGAGGACGGGTATCTGTGCTTTTTTCTGCTTTAATGTTCTTTTTTTCCATTCTATAAGA
>FASU01013801.1:0-12834 GCA_001486225.1 Heliconius pardalinus sergestus | reverse complement strand
ACTTGTCAAAAATTAAGACATATATTTTACCATTTTTCACTGAACTATTATTATTAGATATTTTTTTTATTTATATTATTAATGATAAAAATATGAATATTAAGTGTTATTTTTAAATGAAAAAAGTAGAAGTAGCTTTTAACTTTTTAGTATGAAGTAGTAGTAGCCTATAACAGAAGTAAACCCGTTTGAATAAAATGTTGTAGATATTCCGATGGTCCGCACCGGACATGACGAGTGCAGCCGGCGCCAAGGGGGGACCTGCCGACCACTGGATACGGGATGATACTGCGCCCTATTGTACACAGTGTCAGGTAGTTAATTTATTTGCACCATATCCCACATGAAGCAGGATAGACCGAGATAACCCAATGTTAAGACATTCCGTTCTCCACTTTCGGTCCAATTTTTGAGACATTGCACAAGGAGCAAAAACATACTAATATAATATTTAAAATCTATGTATCATATATTTTTTACATGTACATTTACTTTACTTTAAATGTATGTGTGTGTGCTTTGTTTTAAATGTGAATAATTTCTTGTGTTTCACTTAGTATCAAGGTATCTCCTTTCTATCCGAATTCAAGAAAGGAAGTAATTTACCACAGCGGATTAAATTTTGCTATAATATAATAATTTAAATATTCTTTAATAATAACTCACGTGAGTAAGTACCGAACCCACAAATATCGCAATAACTGCTAGATGCTTTCTCGCTGCGCCATTGTAACATACAATATTTGAATTGAAGATCGGTGGCTTAATTAGTTAAATAATTATATTTTTAAATCTTATCTAAGTTACCCTTAAGATCATCAGTCAGTCAGGTCAGTCACGTAAGTCGGTCCCAGGTGCGGTTCACGGCGCTGGAGCGGCGCCACCACTGCCGCGAGTGTGGCGCGGTGTTCTGCGGGCGCTGCTCGCGCTACGAGGCGCCCGTGCGCCGACTGCGCGCGCTGCGCCCTGTGCGTGTGTGCCGCCGCTGCCACGACCACATACACGCCAACGAGTAATTGATCAATCAACATCTCATATAAACATCCTTTTACTGTTTATATATTTTGTTTTTATTACTTTTTATCTAAAATGAGGTGTAAAATTGCAAAATATGCGACACAAAACTTGGTAATAAATCAATGTTTCTATGCAAAATAAGTAAGTACTACATAAATTTGTAGTATTGTTTTGTAAAATTTTTTTTCATAATATCTTTATAATAAACAACTATTACATGTTTATCATGACCCACACACTATTACTGACCACATGTAATAACAGCGATTCAATTGTAATATTACTGTTATTTTTTCAAATATAAAAAGCATTGCTTAGGTAGCCTCTATAGTATTTACATGCGTAAATGGATGAACTAATCAAGCTTGTTCGAATCATAGACTAAGTGCTACAATCCTACTATCGACGTGAAAAGCTAAAACAAAAATTAAAAATATAATAATATAATAATAAAATACTTTTACTTGCATTGTTTCGCATTATATACATGTATTTTGTTTCCTGTTTACAATGTTTATATATTTTTTATTAAATTCCTTTTGTTTTTGATAAATACCATTATAACGTTATTCTTCTATAGAAAATATATTTTGATATTTCTAATAATCATTACAAATTTATTAAAATCATCGATTTTGTATTAATATTTAAAAAAAAAAGCATTACAAATTTAGGCCTTTTAAAGTCACCTAATTTTATATATTTTCTACATTTCTAAAATTTCATATTTCACAATAACTAATAAATAAACGATATGTACAAATTAATAACATTTAACATTCTGTTGCCTATTTCTGAAATCTATAATGCTTGTAAATAGTCAATATTATTATATTCTGTGTATGTTTTAAGTTTATTTGTCTTTTTGTATGTGAATAGTCGACAATATTGAATGAATAATTGCCTTTTTAAGCAATCACTTTAAACCAGAGATGTTATGGCGCTCCGTAAACTTGGCAATAAGAATATCCGAAATAAAAACTATCCTCGATCGTAATCGAATCCAGTATAGTGTCAGATAATTTTGGATATGGATGGGTGAATATTTATATATTTACAATAGAATTTGTATTGATCATAAGTTTGTAGGTTTTTATTGAATTGATAAAGAAACCTCTAATAAGTTAATTGTTGATATAACTGTTTTACTTATATGTTATTTTTTTAAAGTGCAATAAAATATATATATTGTCCTAAAAAATGTAATATCCGTAACCGAAACTGATATAATTCTTATTTATTATTATATTCTTACTATATCCACATCCAAATCCAAAACACTAGAGACATCCATAGCATCTCTGCACGAAGCAACCTATTGAATATGAATATATTATGATAATGTACTGGCTATCTACAAATGAGCTATATTTTTAATAATAATCACCAAAGTTAGATGTCACTTTATATCAATGATTTATTTACTTTATTTATTTTAGACTTTATTGATATCGATCTGTGTATTCTTTTATGGCTTACTTATATATTATATACTGCATACGATAGGTAAGGTTGCTGGCATATTCATGTAGATTACAATATATAACTTATCTTACAAGATGATAAAAATGTAGCTATATATCTAACTTATTTTATATTTGTTTAGTATTCTGTTTGTTTACCTTTTTTTAAATTAAGACTTAAGTTAGTATTAAGCTCTTAGCAAAAAAGTCGTACAAACTTGTTGGCAGCCTGTTATTGAATTTTAAACTTTATAAAAAAAATATATGAAAAGAATTGATGATAAGGAAGTCTTGTATATTAATTATTTGAAATTGGATGTTATTATTTTATGAAATGTCAGTATTAATAAATGTAAGACCCGTGATACTTAATTATTCTTTAGATCCTAATTTCAAAACTTATAATATGAAATATATCTGTGGTGAAAATTATTTATATTCAATACATATTATATTGTCTAAATTTGTTATTAAAGAAATGTGATATTTTTTTGCTTGTAAGGTTTTTTTATATAATGAATTATAATATAGTTTATTTTTATGCCAAGTTTATGATATTTTTTTTGGAAATTACAGAATTAATTGTTATCATTAACATAGTACTAGTCATGATTGCGTGTTCCACTCACTAGCCAAGGAAAGTGAAAGAAATATATATTTTTTTCATATTGATAATACATATTATTAATATGTATATTGTGTGTCACGCTAATTATATTAATGTAAATTTTGTTTGTTTAAGATATTTTGTCCTATAATTGAACTAATTTGGTAGAATGTCGCATTTAAGTCTATTATTTATTTTTAAGTGAAGTTTTTGTGAGAAGATTTTTGTTGCATTTTGTCACAATCATTCCTCCCTCGCCCAACTTAAAATATAAATTACAAATAAAATTATTCAGTTGTGTTTGATATGTTGAAAATATTGTATAATTTTGTACTCTAGGTCACTTTGTGAATTTGTCTATTAGCGCTCTTGCTTGCTATCTGTGTTTATGTAAAATTAATAAATTTATATGTTCTTGATATTCATAATATACTAGTCTCTGCAAGCTATTTTAAGGCGAAACATATTTAAAAAGTAGCAGTATAAATCAATGTATAATATATATAATTAGTTTTATATATTTGTATATTTTTAGTAAAAAGTTAGTTCATCTAAGACAAGTCTAAACGAGATATACTAGCGTTTCTTGTAAACTGGCAAGCTGTAGTGCAAGTGATTCCCGTTAAGTATTAAAGCTGTCATCTATTTATGTATATGTATTATTGTAATTATAAGTGAAACTCTCTCAAATCACTACTATATGACTTATTGTATAGGTAAATAATACAGACAATAGTTATGTTGTTTAGGTAGTACGTAGACACTGAAGTTTATGCCGTTGATATATTCGTGTATAAATTAAAAGGCGGTACAGGAAATCTGAATGTATCTTTTATTTTATATCCTATAAAGTCGAATTTATCCTGCGTCAATGAATGAGACTCATTTGTAATATGTTAAGACAGGTTTGCCATGAACTTTGATATCTGTTAGTCTAGAGGTTTCACAAATCACGATTTCAATATTATATTATTTTGTTAGAGTATATCTTATAAGATGTCGATGTTTGTTTTATTATTTTTAGTTGTGCGCTGTATCTCTGTACATAGCAGGGTAGGCAGAGGGAACCTGGGCACCTCCGTTCCTCACTTTCCGCCGAATTGACTAAAGATTTCGGCACGAATTCGATTCCACGTGTGGATTGCGTTGGTTTGCCTAGTTACCAGAGCTAGGCAAAAGAATGAAAATATTGTGCAGTCTTGACACTACGTGCTTTATATAGACTGGATAAAAAGTTTCTTAATATAATAAATATCAAAGTTACATATAAACACCAATTTAGGTTAATAAAGTAAAACACATTCTCAACTAACCATAATATTTATTACTCTCTTTATAATATTTGAACTCTTGTTATCTAAAATATCTACATATGTAATTAACACCAGTTATGTACATGATTTTTATAATTTAGACAAAAATAAATTCAGTAGAAATACAAAATAACACTCAACATTTTGGAACAAGTGAATTTTGATATATTAAGTACAGTATGTTAAAAATTATAAATTTTAAATATATATTAAGAGGGTACATAAGAAAATATGGTTTGGGGTAATAAGTACTTATCCGATTAAGCTAGTCATTAGTGTCTAGTACAGAACAATCATGAAACGGTTATAAAGTTGCCAATTTTAATATAGCATACTTGTGTGCAAGATATTCGTAAACGTGCTATTAGCATTTAAATATTACTTTTTATTACACCAAATATATATTATCACCATTTGTAAAACTATTATATTTATGACTTACTAAAATAATCGAAAAGAAATTATTTATAAAATATAGGGTACTTTCAATAAAAGTAAGGTTGTTTAAGTAGCAAAATTTTTGTTTTCACAAACATTAAGTACTCTGAAAATTAATTAAGAAGTTAGAAACTGAGACACTAACTAGTGATATGCTTAAAGGTTTAGTCAGTTTTAGAATATTGAATCACATGGAATGTAAAATGCAACAATAATTGTGCAGTAACCATTTGTGCATAGAAATAATACGAAGTTTTAATGTTTTTGTTTTAATATTAATGTACATTAAATGTAAGTACATTTGCGTCAGTCATAAGAATTTCAACCTTAACAGTTTCACTTCGTATCGGATACTATAAATAGATATCCAGGAACTGAGTTACCTCGAACCGGCAGTAACGGTAGAGTGAACGTAAGTCGAGGCGAAGCGAATCTCTAAACAATGAACACCTCAAATCCTCTTTTTGTTCGTTTTAGTCACAGACAACGATAAGAAGTCGCTTTCAATAATTAATTACCTATAAAAAATAACAAAAAAAGTTTCAGTAACTAATTAACATTACATTAAGTATCGTCACACAAAACGTACGTGCTCTGAATTACAAACTATATTACAATTTGTTCAATAGAAACATCACCGACCACATTAATAATATAAAAAAAAATATAAACAAAACAGATTCACAAGTGGTTGTTATGCGTATCCTACAAAATTTACAATTATATACATAAAAGAAGAAAAAAAAACATATCAAAAGTATAATACAATTACGTAGTTTATGTGAGCTGGAACAATGCGCGTAATACTGTCAATGGACGAATGACGCGGGAGTCTTAGCTTACGTATAGTATACAACACTAGGTGCGGCGGAAGCTCCGTGCTTATTACTGAGAAATTCTAATACAATATACGATTTTTAGAAGAAATAATTTTTATTACCGCTTCTATTTAAGGTTGTTAGTTAATGTAGAGTCGTCGAAAACTAAGTCATCTCTGATTATTATTTATGATAAAGTACAATCAAAATTTAGTAACCAGTAGGTACAGTCAAAGTGCCATGCACCGTAAAACTGGTGTCCGTTTCAAAAATACTTATAATTATATCCAATATAATTTATTATTAATTATTTAAATTGCCACGAGGCGTGCATGAATATAAACGTGCTCGAGTGTCAACATCAACTACTACAAGCTTTACATTATAATTATACACGATTATATTTGAATTATCAATTAAGTGAATATGATGGACGTTCCGTCAATATATAATATCATTTTCAAAATGCTATTGAACATTTAGCTAGTAGTATAACATAGTAAGAAATATATGACATTTGATATAAAATTAACAACACCGATATATAAAAGCACAATGTAGCATGAATAGATTATTACATTAATTACTTTTTCTCTCTCATATTTAGTAAATGATGATGAGCCGGATCGGATTAACGTCGTTTAAAAATTAATCTCAGTGTGAATATATATATAGTGGCAGCCCATTACAAATATTCTATTGGCATTTTAATTTAGAATCGAGTATTGAGTGTATAATGGTATAGTTCACTCACTCACTCGTTGACAGACATCGAAAGTTTATACTTCAACAACAATCATTATTCTAAACCATACGAATTGGTTTTAATTCAAACATGATTATAAGAATAGCAACGATATTACTTGCCAATACTCGAAAACATTAAAAATTAAGTACGTATCTTATTTAAGCATAGTGAATTGCCATTAAATGAATGCCTATTAGCGTTCAATTTGAGACGTTTGTAAAGATATTTTAATATCAGCATCTTTTTTTAAATTTACGCTGTGTTCCGCATATAGGAAAGTAGATAGAGAGAATCTAGTATTCCCTTTTTTCCATTTTACTAATATTCACCATTTCGTGTTGATCGGCTCGACTGCGTAACTCAAAGCTTTGTCTTTTTACCAGAGCGATTAAACAAAAGTAATCAATTCCCTCAAGTTGGAACGGATTCCGCAACCGTTGCGTTAAGTCTTAGAGGGGGGCGGGCGCGGCGGTGAGGAAGGGGTTGGTGGTGGTGCGCTCGTGGCCGGCGTAGGAGGCGGCGCGGCCGGCGGCGGCGAGCGCGGGGGCGCGCGCCACGCGGCCGAGCCATGCGTCGGGGTGCGGCAGCGCAGCCGCGGGTGCCGGCACGGGCTCCTCGGCCAGCGCGCGCAGCCCCAGCGACAGCTGCTGGCACATCTCCGACACGGCGTCGCGCGACGGCGATCCCGGCCTCTCCTGCAAACGTGTCACTTTATACTAAAGTATAATGTTACATATGTGTTACACGCCCTACGGTCTGTATGTTACTAATTTAATGTATTTTTTATTGATTATCTAAAATTAATATTAGCACCCTGAGCTCCTTTTGTACATAAACTATAAAAAAGTGCCAAATTATTACGTTCCTGAAACTAACACACCAACATTATTATAACTTTACTACTAAAACGTAAGTGTAAATATAATTTACTACACCAGTTTGTATATACAGGATGGAAGCGTCAGCGCTCCTTTTACGGAAATAAAATATAGGGTAAAATATTTAAAGAAATTAATCAAGATGGTATGATTATGATAGGTAGATTTTTCTTTCATTTTGCTAAATTTATCCATACCTGTATTCTGTGTGATGCATGCGCGCATGCGTTATTTCGTGTAAACACTTACTACTACGGCAATTCTGTACGGGAATCGAACCCACAACCGGCAACTGATAGATTCCTGGTTCCTCTGGTGCTACACATAACATAGGCAGCGGTAATAAGAATAACTTAAAATCAGGTGACCTGCTAGCTCCCTTGCCCGGTCTTAATATATAATAAAAAATCATTAACACCAGGGTCAAAGTGTAAAAGAATAAAATTACCTCCAGAGGTGCAACATCGGGCAACGGATTCGAAGCGGGCAAAGCGGGGATTACGGGCAGTGCGGGCAATGCGGGCACTGTGGGCACAGCGGGCAATGCGGGCAAGGCGTGCAACGCGTTGTTAGGCGAGCCGAGGCCAATACGCTGCCGCTCCAAGTTAGAAGGCAGCTCACTGATACGCAATGACATTTGACGTTTGAATGGTGAACTGGAATGAGTAAATAATTATTGTTAAACATATTTTTTATGTCCATGCTGTATTCTGTGTAATAAAGCGAGTTAGGAAGAGGGATCATAAGTCTGTTCTCCAATAAATGGCCAATTTTCGAGATCGTATAGAGCGAAGCAACTCAACGCCGCGCTTATTCTTGTTACCAGGGCAACGTAACGAAAATAATTTATTCCATCGAGAAGGAATCGAACCCAAAACTGTCGCGTCATCGATGGCTTCATATTATATTCTCTTCTGTTAAAACATTTCTTATTTTAAAAGTTTAAACATTTAAAGTGTTATTCCACATTTGAAAAATAAAGAAATGCTTTGACTTGCTTGAAAGAATTGCTTGACTATCATCCTATGTGTATAAAATAAATAAGTTGTAATAGGCGTATAAGAATTTCGACCTAGCTTGATGATAACGTATGGCTTGGTCACCAGAGCGCTTGAACAGTTTCCAAGAGATGCGGGTTCAAATTCCACTACGTTCAAAGTTTATTATGTTTTATAAAATAATAGCTAACTTGTTATTGAGATGCGCAAATCCTCTGAAGGAGCCCTGGCGCTCCAGCAGGTGCGGCGCGGCGTGCGGGCGCTCCACCGCGAAGGGGTTGTGCGCGGACCGCGGGGCAGCGGGGGGCGCTCCCACCGGCGCCGGCGCGGGCGGGGAGCTTTCCGCGCGCCCTTCCGCCTCCGACGCGCGCCGATTTGTTATACCTGCGGGACATTATGTGTTAGAGATATGTTTTTTATTTCTTATAATTTAGAAGTCTGATTTTTATATTAACGAATTAACGCGAACATACGACAGTTGTTATTAAAAAAAATTTAAAGCCAAAATATGTAAAAATTGGAAATCTACGACGTAAAATAATTTGACATAAATTGTATAATTAATTATTAGCTTTAAAAATTGAAAAACAGAGTAAATAAATGTAAAGACATCGTACCCGACTTCCTGAAGGAGCCCTGGCGCGTGAAGGCATGGCTGGCGGCGTCGATGCTCATAGACACGGCGCACTCCTTGTCGCGGCGCTGCTTGCGCTCGAGGCAGGCGGCGAAGGCGCAGCCCACCGCGTGCGAGAGGCGCTCCCCGCTGTCGCGCGACGCCAGGAACCCGTGGCACATCCAGCGCCGCGTGGTGCCGTCGCGGCAGATGTAACTGTACATGTTTTATTACTTTACTAGTTACCGCCCGAAAGGTTTAAGCCACTTTTTCATATGTTAACACGTAAAACCAAAGGGATAAGGTCCATAAGGACGCAAAATATAAAAGAAACTACATTTATAATAAAAGTTACGCTTTATTATCAAAATTAAGTTCCTAAAATAATTTTGTGAAATCTACGTACTACTCACATTAATATGCAAAATACTCGTTTGTAATGAGAAATCTAAATTCAATTTTTAGCTTTAAAAATATCAATTCTATGTTTCTTCTATCTGATGTTTCTTCTTGTTATAATTTCTACAGGAATAGCTCAGTAGCACTGATACGCCGCACAAATTTTGCTATTAATATTAAACTTCTTTAAATTATTTTCTTACAAAAAAATCATGGCATTCTCCTAATTTGTATATGATTCAGAAAGTTCTTTTAGTTTAGGTTCTTTGGCTCGCCTTGCAAAGTTGGCGTCGCTACAAATGAATTCATTCGCCTGTGCCGGAAATAGAAACAATTGACGTATGTATGAGGAATAGTGACGAGTTGACATAACTCGGAACGACATAAGTCGAAGACCGCGTATTACAGCATTATGTAAAATCACATTTTTCCCGTTACTGTAGGAATTTTATAAAATTCTTTCTTAATTTTCGCTTTAATTCTCCATGGAGCCAAGATTTTTTTAAGGATAGTTTAGTCTCTTTTAATAGAATTCATTTTCTAGAGGAAAAAAAGTTGTTTTATTAAAAAATACCGTTATAATAATTTACAATTATAATGGGAAACATTTTTTTGTATTATTTTTTTAAAGGGTTTTAAAGGCGGGCAGCCCATATCACGATGAGACTATGGTCAGTGAACAAGACATAATATGTACCTATATTACTTCTACAGTTTCCAACATTCTTTTTCTTTAGGATTTTAATATACATACAATATTTCACATACGTACAAATGTTATTTGTATAGATAAAAGATAAAAAAGTACGCAATTGGTCTCTATGGTATTATGTAAGAGATACCTACTTTTTAATTATTTAGAAATTGTAATTTATTCTTATATTTTCAGACGCTAGTGTTTATTTTAAGAGAGCATAGTAATAACTTTAGATAATTTTGCATTGGAATATACGTTCATTTCTGTATCATTTATTAGCAATTTCGACGATTAAGTCATAATAATATTAGGTTTGTATTGGTTATCTTCACCTCTTTCTCTATTATTTTTTATTATTAGAATCTAAAATAATCGCAATTTAATCACTTTTGTTATTCTATGAGCACAAAATATTATAAGTGTAACGTACCTACGGTTTATCAGTTGAGCCTTAGTAAACTATGTTATCAGTATTTCATTTTTATTAATGTGTATTTAAAAAGTAAATATGTAAAAACAAGGCTATGGGTATTATATTATATAAAAAGCTGTTACATAATCTTGAATAAAGTATCAATGAGACTTATGTCATGTCGCCTTGGATGGCTTGTTCAGACATTACTTAGGTTTCACTTCAGGAAGATTGTGGCAAGAAGTCACTGACGGCTGTGGTTACATAAGGCAATAACGGGATTAACTTATTAGGTCGGAGAACTCTGAAGAAAGATAACGAGAGAAAGAATGTGGCAGTTTGCTCCTATGATTACATTATAGTGTAGATAAAATTCGCAATAAAAATATAAAGTGCTCATAATGCGCTGCTTAATTCTTGTGAAACGAAATACATCTTTTGTTTATTATTACGAAGGGAAAGGCGTGTATAAGGACGGTCTAGTCACGAACTAAAGATGGCACCTTGCCAGAACATCACCTATGACTAGGCTAATGTATAACCCACTTAAATAGCCAAACTTTGGCAATGTAAAAATATGTGTTGATGTAATATTTGCAGACGAGAACTTGCCGAAATAGATTAATTTTTATTATAAACATGTTTTTCAATTCACAAATGTGGGCGTATACGTTTACTATTCGATAAAAATAGAAATAATTAAGCCATCGAGCTAATTGCAAACGCACATTACATCATTTATAATTTAAATTTATAATGTGAACATACCAGTCGGATGTGTAAATTGTTTCACATTCGAAAATATTTCTAATTAAATAACAATCAGTTTTCCGTTTACCTATTTTTTTTTAATGTTACAGTAAGTAAGTTAAGGAAGTTTACGAAATTACATTCAATTAAAATATGTGTGAGTAATAATAGCATTGAGGCCTTGGTGGCGCAGGGGCACAAACGTGCGACTGTAAACGCGTCGGTTGGGTATTCGATGCCCGCTCGGGTGAATGAAGTATTTAATAGTTTCACATAATCGCTCTGGCAACGAGGTACTGCGCGGCGTTGAGTTCGGTACGAAATATGAGTATTGAATGCCTCAAGTACGCGGCGCAAAGTGATAAAAAGGAGCGTACTAATGGGAAACTCAGTGTCCTAACAGTAGGTTCCCCATGTTCCCTCTGTCTACCCTGCTATGTGCGGGATATAGCGTAAAGCTCAAAAAATAACTGAGCGTCAACAAATAACGTAGCTTACCTAAATCCTCGTTCGTGGTTTCTATCGGGAGCACAGAAAGATACTTTTTCAATCGTTTGATCGACTATAAGCCCTTTAGTCTCCTCCTCCACCACACGCAGCCCGTCACCGCTCACGTGCAAGACGGCGCGGACGGGACGTCGCCGTGAATTCTGCAATTACATTCAATACTTATTTACATTTAACTATTAAATGAAAAATATACACAATGAAATGGAACATACCAAAAATATGTTTTGATTTTTTTTACTTAAGCACATAAACAAAAAAGAAATTTCTTCCTGTTTTATCGACTGACCTCGTAAGTTTTGTGAATATTTTTCAAAGATGAATGCTCTTAATTACCACTTGTAGTTCATTAAGGCTTCCTCTTCCTTTTAAAGTTACAAATCGGAAATATCTAATGTAAGCACTTAAGCAGTGGAACGGAAGGATTTTGTCTGCACTTGTAAGGTTGCAAGATCGGTAATATTATACACCAATTGACTTTAGGGGTGTTTAGTCAATGTAATAATACTTGGATTGAAATGATACAGAATGTATTTACTCAAAAGGTTCCAAACAATCGATATCCATTACTGAGTGACATTTGGCACGTAAGTACGTTAGGAAATCTACGGGCACACAATAAGAGTCTAAGAAATTGTCGAATTTACATCTTACAGTCTCTTGAATTCTTTTGACGACGTATATCACCATCTCGGAAGGCCGGCATAGAGTGCTTAGCAATAACACAATATCTTCTCTATTTTCCGACTAGCTACGAAATAATTCCTGTTCGTCCACACACAACCCACGCGTTGCTAGTGAAAATATTCCCAATTATGACATCGTGACATAGTGACTTTGACAACACATTAAAATATAATTAAATTAGCTTCACGCTGTTTTAAAAAAATAAAAACAACATATTCACCCTTAAAACCTTGAGAGCTTCCTCACAGACTTGCATGCCCCGGGACTCGAACACCTCCACGCACCCCAAGTACTTGACGGGGAAGGTGCAGGTGCCGGCGCGCACCGCCGCCTCGTCCGCGTGCCACTGGTGCGGGCGCGCGGACTCGGGCGGCGAGCCCTTGCGCCGTCTGAACGACTCGCGGAAGGAGCGTCGCAGGCGCTCCATGCCAGCGCGCGGCGGCGACAGCGCGGCACCGGCGCGCGCCCGCCTCAGAGAACTGCGCACCG
>FASU01013800.1:0-12323 GCA_001486225.1 Heliconius pardalinus sergestus | reverse complement strand
AAATCTCAGTTAAACTACTGTACACATGATAACATTTTGTGACTTCGCGTCACAGCTTGCGAGGATTCGCCGTGAACCAGTCTTAATGTCACACAGTATTACTTGGTGTCGTGTGGATAAAACGCAATTTGAGCGTCCCATGCTAACTATAATAAAATTATTTTTAAATCTGACATGTAGTCCGTCCAATATTAAAAATTGGTCTGCAACACACATATGCAGAAACTATGTGCTTACTTATATATACTATGTATACTCTACCAACCTTATATATATAAAATATGAGTGCAGCAAGCCCGAGATGAAATCATTTCGAGCTAGAATTAATAAACAATTTGTTTGCTTGTTTTTTGAACATTTAAGAGTAATATAAATATTTACTTCGCAATTATATTTCTATAACTTATTGTACTTTTCAGTACATAAATGGATTCATCCACAAGCCGTGCATCTCATGTCTTGTAACGCAACCTTTGGTTACTTCAAATTGGGGGCACTATGACTTGAAAATAAGAATGATCGATTGCGAATGAACAGTAAAATACTTAAATGGCTGTCTCGTGACAGTAACCAAAGACTGAATTATTGAGAGGGGCGTAGAACCTATCCCCCCGAGCGTTATTTAAAAACGCCGGCGTTTATTAGGATAATCATCCATTTGGCGCGGTCCTTCCCAACCACCGCGATTCTGCGGCATGTCGTCAAAACCTCCACGTGGCATGTCGTACTGGTCTCTGAAGCCTCCGTCCTAAAGTGAGCAATTAAAAAACTGTCCAATATTTCTTGTCGTATGTAATAGCGTTGGCAAAATAAGTTAATACATATTTACGCACATCTATTTTTATAACAATTCGATTCAAATCGAATTCTGTCGAGTAATACGTCATGTGAATAGGAATGAGCGTTAAGACGTTTGTATAAATAAGGATAAATAAGGTAGAGATTGTGAAATTATCACCAAATTAGATATTTCGCTTATTTATCGGGGTAGGCAGTCCTATCAAAGTCAGTATGTACGCTGTTGATAAATGGAAATTTCTTTTTAGCGAACGATTTAATATGAGACGATTATTTACGAAGCAATTCGCATGCCAACTATCAACCTAGAATAAAGTCACAGGTTGTTAATATAGCATGTCGCCCATAGGCACGCTCTATAAAAAACTTAAAATAAATATAAGTAAAATAGTTTTGAGTAATTTGTGAAACTCAAGTATTCATCAATTTGCAATAGAACCACAAACAACAACAATGATGTGCATTTTTTTTTGTAATACGACTTGAATATAAGATTGATCAAACTAGATCCGTTTATAAATACCGCTACGATGATAAAAATAATAAATTACATATAATCTAAAACGAAAAAAAATATATATGTAAATTTTAATACGTTTTCTCTTCGTAAATTTCAGAGAAAACAATAAAGTAAAGAATAAGGTTATATGATATTTAAAGATTTGGGTCAATATATGGGTGGCATATGTTAGGTTATCCACTTCAATGCACTTTTTGGTCGTACAGCAGAGTTATAAAGTGTCATAATACCGTCGGTTCCGTATCTTAAAGAGACAATTGACGGAACTTTGTAGCCACACAAAACCAGCATGTAGATAGTGCCCATCCACTGAGCCACGCCCGGTTCGGAGTGAATGAGACTGACGATCCGACTGACTGGTTAAGAGAAAGAGTGGTGCGCCTGTTCGTGGATGGCATGGCCTAGATAAAGAGAACCTAGTAAAACATATAACTTATCACTGGGTCTTTTGTATCTTCCTGATTATAGCTACGATGTATTGTTTATACTTATGATTCGGCAAGAAGTTATCATAACGGACCTCCCGCATCTTCGTTTGCGTAGACTTATTCCATCTACCGCTCTTTGTAATTGAAACTCGCAGCAAGTAAGGAAAGAGCACGTAGTGTCACTTCGTTTTCCACCCAAATTCAAGTCATTGCGTGTTTATTTGCAATTCTCAAATCCCACGTTTTATCTTACGGGAGCGAAGAAAAAACTATTTAGATATGGTTGCTTGCCCGAGTGGGAATCACTACATTGTCCCCGATGTCCTAAATTATCGATTATTCCTATTTGTTAATAAAAATTGTCCACCGTATTTACTTTAGGTAAGGCGCCACTTTATTACATGTTATGGTATAGTTAGTTGGAATGTTATAGTTGTTCATTCATCAACCTTTTTCAGATGTTGATGATGATTAAAAGTGCTCATCACGCTCTACAACTTTTGTTTAGCATTTAATTATTCCGTAGTTTACCTACTTGGGCAGTCATGATTCTACATCAGATTTGTCAGTCTCGGAAATGAAATATAGCCTGGACGCTAGTCCAGGCCTAATAACTATACAACAAAAAAACTTTCTTTTGAAGTTGCATATTGGATCTCAACGCAGGGCTTTGTCTTGTTACCAAACCGACGATACGAAAATAATGCATTCCCGAAGTGGGAATAGAGCCCACATCCCTCATGTTACAGTCCTGCTGTGTCTGCGCCACGACAGCCTTAAGTTACTAAGGCTGTCGTGGTCACACTTTTCAATATAGTGCCACATCCACGACATGCCAACCGTAAACAAGGTTTAGCTTGTTTTCCATACATTGATATTTTTATATACACCTTATATAAGCTAGCTCAATAACAACGATATTAAATCGATAGTTTACTTCATTTGATTTTAATATTAATACTAAACATAATTCCTATGCCATGTCACAATCTCAAAAATGGTCAATAAAATGATTGCTTTAAAAAATATAGGTTTATTGTCAATTTTATTATTAGTTTAAGTACAACATTACATTCTAACATATCTCAGAGATCTATTAACATAATCTGTATATTATTATTTTCTTATTACTTTTACTCGTCAGTCCTTTGTATTAAGTAAAATTGGAAATTCCAAGGAAATATTTCCTAAATATGATTAAATCTGTTGAGTTAGGATAATAAAATTGGTAGTTAAGTTAGGTAAAGAGTGCGTCCCATAATCGGTACCTTTTACGAAACTAATATTTAGGGCCATTGTTTCAGTGTTAATGTGCAGATAGATTCAGTCACTTTTTTTGGAGATGTTTTTATTTATAAAATAAATTATCTTATTAGTTGAAGCTCCAATTAGTTAAATAAAACAAAAATATCAAGAATACCCCCGAAATGATCATAAGTCCTTTGTGGTCAGTCCATTGACAAAACTTGCGCCAAGGGACCAGAGAACTTATTTTCTCCCACAACTTTGTGTTTTAATCAGCACTTTGCTACTTTTGTCAGCAATTCGGCGTATAAATTATATTTAAAAACAAATGTGTATATCGAAAAACAGTTTAGAAAAAAGTGCCGTGACTAATCATAGGAGAGCTTATTGACGATATAAACTACATATTAAAATTAAAATATATATAAATGTTTAAATATCATATAAACAAAATTGGGCGGTAACTTGGCCAATTTTTGTATCATCCACGCCATATACGGTTTACACTCTATGAAGTATATTTAGATGGGTATTTTAACGTTTTATGCAAATTTGGTATGTGTTTATACGTTAGCTCGAGTTGGTGTTTATACGTTTTGACGTTAATTACGAAGTTTGACTTTGATTTGCCTACCCCGAAAAAGACGAATATAATTCACATATACTGTACTGCTGCATGAATACAATTAAAATATACAAATATATTATGTCAATGATTCCAAATATTCATAATGTAATCAATCAACGTTCAATAGCATCTTTAAAAATCAAAATATAAAAAATATATAATTTTTGTTACAAATGAGCCAGTTTATTATAGAAAACGTAAAATCTGGTTCTGCTTTATATGTTTTAATATTAACATAGATTTATGAATTTAAATGAATTCATTAGTTTTTGAATAAACTGAACTTTAAATAGTGAAAATTTACAAAAATATAACTTATTACACTATATTTGATGAAAAGTTATTTATATAAAAATCCGTGTAGTAGATTTTGATATTATATATAATTATTTCAGGCATGATATTGCGAAAAAACAGCACATTATTTTCTCTAATGCGTGAATTTTTTTTTTTTAAATCTGGTATCATGATATTTGGTTCCATTCAAAAAAATGCAATTTTACTTGCTGAATTTTTGTTTGTATCAAAGAATTCTAGGATTGATCATGGAATTCATTGATTGATCAAGAAATTAATTAATTCATTTATAAATTTAAATCTTAAATAAATTTATAAGTTGTTAAAAATTCCGGATAATCTGTATCAAAGGCATTCGTTAAAATTTTATGCTTCAATAAAGTTATTCCAAAATAGAAAAATACATTCAGCATTTAAGTATAAAGTGTACTCACCATCGGCTGCTGGTGATCAAACATGCCCTGCTCTTGCCGGTCGAGCATGGAGTTGAGCCGCTGCGCCTGCAACACGAGCAGTCAGTAAGTAGGGGGTCGCGTGTGGAGGTCGCGTGTTGGGGTCGGAGAGGGGGTCGCGTGTACCTGCACAAAGAGCGTGTTCTCTTGCTGGCGGCGGCGCAGCTCGTCGTCCTGCAGGCGCATGCGCGCGGACAGCTCCTCCTCGGTACGGTGCAGCTGCGCGCGCTCAGCGTCGCGGCGCTCGTCGGCAGCGCGCTCCGCCATCTCCCAACTGCGCTTCTGGCGCTCACGATCCTGCTCGCGCTGGCGCAGCTGCTCGCGCAGCAGCTCCGTCTCGTGCTCGTACCTGCACGGTCACACCCAATATGTTACCGCCATGTCATTTAACATTACTCATTATTGTCATATTAACTTGTCGAGTCTCACTTTGCGTATTCCATCTGGGCCTCGAGTTTCTCCTCTTCGGCTGCCAATTCCTTCTTTAATGCCTCCTCCTTCTGGCGATGTAGCTCGTGCAGTTGCTTCCACCTAGTTCCATACTCATGCTCAAAGCTACCAGATTCAGAAAACCGTGGTCCCATCTATAAATGACAAATGAAAGTTTTAAATAGACCAACATGCCAAAAAGTCACGTGAAAAGACAAATGAAATTTTTAAATAGACCTACATGACAAAAAGTAACGTAGGTCTATCTAAAACTGTTAACTGACAACGGACAGACTCATTAACCCAGCCAACAGTTATAGTTTAAAAATAATGACCACCTTCTTCAAGAAAAAGTTAAAAAGAAATGAACCTGGATGTCACCAAATGAAGAAGTATAAAATGAAATCGATTTCATACTGAGCTCCAAAACCAAACCATTTCAAGATGTTGACACCATAAGCAGTTTGAACTACAATACTAACCATTAAATGGTGATAGCGAAGCTATGAATTCAAAGTTACCAAAAAAAGACAAATCACAATGAATAGCAAAGATATTGCCTATTCCAAAAGATATGCTATGAGAACTTGAACAGTAACTCCAAGATAAAAATGAAGAGGATGAAGATTTAATTCTGCTCTCAGAACCCACATCAAATTTACAAGTTATGTTAACAGAACTCTGCAATGAAAGCACGGTAGTGGGTCGGAATATAAACATGGACAAGACAATGGGAAGATGCAATCAGAAGTCACGCAGGAGTACGCACGGCATTAGATAGGACTCGGTGGAAGGAGTTGGGGAAGGCCTTTGGCCCCAAGGCAATCTGACAATGATAAAAAGTGATATATCCAAAATTGTTACGTTATCAGAAATAAAGGCTATTATCATAATACAAACCTCACGGGCGCGCATGTATTCTGGATGTTTTTTAGGCAAATTTTTTTCAGGGTATCCATCAAATTCATCTGGTTCTTCATAGTTCTCCACAATCACAGGACGAAGGGATCTTGAAAAATATTTAAAAAATTATTATATTTATATTTAATAATAAAGAATGTACTATATGGTTGAATTAAATGTATTATATGGTTGCAAAACTTACGAAGTCAAGAAGAAACATCTTTCGCCGCAATTACGAATTGCCGCTAGTGCACTGGGTTTACGCGCAAATTCCACAATACCTTCTCCAAGAGTTTTCCCCCTCTCATCTACTTTAACATATGCTTTCTCAATTTTACCAAAGATTTCAAATGCACGATAGAGTAATTCATTAGAAACGAATGGTGGTAGATTTTTTACACGCACTGCACTGTTATGAGGAGCAAACCTAACTCTTAAGTTTCTACCATTTCGTAGTTTACCATCCAATTCACGTTTTGCCTTTTCTGCATTGACCCTATAATCCTAAAAGAAGAATGAATAAGTAAACAAATTGTATTATGAATAAGTAAACAAAATTTATTAATAAATAAGATTTAAGGAGAGAGTAAAGTGTTTTACCATTTTGATAAAACCAAAATTCTTTTCTTTATTAAGAAACAATTCAGCAGCTTCTCCAAACTGATTAAATAAATTAATAATCTCTTCTTCTGTGACATCACTTGTAAGATTACCAATGTACAAACGGCTCCTTCCATTAAATTTAATTTCTGGTTGTTCAATCGGAGGCAAATCAACTAAGGGTCCTATCAAGTCCTTCAATTTGTTAGCCAGTATTTGTTCCTAAAAAAAACATTAATTAATTAACACTTAAGACATTAAAACAATGAAAAAGAGTCACACCAACAGATTAAAATTTTACTGTAACAGTTACTGCAATTAATGGGTCTGCCAGTAATAATAGTTCTTGTTTTATCAAAATCATGTCAGGATTTACAGCATATAGGGTAAGATATTTCAAAGCCGTAACTAAAGAAATTAATTAAGATACCTCAACAGTTTAGACGTAGGATATTTTTAATTTCACGATGTTTATGCATAATCTGTATTTCGTGTAACGCAGTTACGCATACGCAGATACCAATAACGTTAACACTTACTAGTACAAAAATACTACTAAACATTAAACAACTTTGCCGCCAATACCTACGACTCGCTGTCGTGAATGAGGCGTGTGCGGCGGTATCCCTTTGATAGGTTTATGTCTGCGTATCATAAACGTATCAAAGGGACATGTCGTTCTTAACAAATGGCGTTTTATTTTATAATAATTTTATTCATTATTTTGTTTGAAAAAATTACTTTTCCATTTTTACAAAATCTCTTTAATTTTCTTCTTCTTCGATTTACACTGTATCCGGCATGTAGCAGGGTAGGCAGAGAGAACCTAGTGTTTAGACACTCCGCTCCCTACTTTCCAACGAATTCTAGAGGCATTGTGTGTTGAGTGACAAAACTTAATGCCAATGAAGAAATGAAAATATTAAATATTCTATCTTATGCAGTGGGGAACGAACCAACAACCTGTCGCAGTAACAGTCACACGTTTGTGTTCCTGCGCCACGATTGGCCCCTAGGGATTATAGAATGTTTCTTAACCATTTTATTTATTTACTATTAAAAAACTATTTTTTGCTATTTTTTATATATGCTGAGAACAAATAACATTGGTGTAACTCGTTATTATAAAAAATCTAGTATATCCTAATAATAATTATAAATAAAATTAATAAACATTAAATAATGTATAATAAAAGTTAACATACTTCTCTCTGTACAGGTTTTCCTCCATCTTGTTGGGGTCCACGATTAGACATTCTTTGTTGATTGCGAGCAGGTCCCTGTCCACCTGGTCCGCCTGGTCCACCTGGGCCACCATGCTTTTGGTTAAAGCCTTTTGGGCCAAAATTACCTTGCCTGTTACCTTGATGGCCACCTGGACCCCACGACCCTCCCTTGTTGCCACCAAAATTACCTCCATTCATGTTCTGCAAAATTAGTTTCATTAAATTGGAGAGAACTGTTCCAAAATATATTAATTTTTAGGTAGGCTGATAGTTACATTTTGATTGTGTTCCTGCCCAATGTCCATCAGTCTGGGAGGAGGGCCCTGCACAAGCGCAAATCAATCATATTAAATTGTGGCAAATAGTAGTAAACATAAAAATTGAATTTGAATTGTGGTACCAAGTTTTCAGCAAATGAGTTAATAGAAATAAAACATGTTTAGCTTTGCAAGAATCACAGTCTGGTTCAGTATTCACAGAATAGATAATATTGCAATTGTCTAGCAGACTAAAAGTTTTCGGTTAAATTATAATTGTTATTATCAATTTTAATATTTTTTTTGCAGATGGAATTATTTCATAACAAAAAAACAATAAGAAATAAATTCAGCAAAAGAATTTAAACTTATATTCTTTTTAATGTACTGATGTGTAAAAAATCATTCCATTTAGTCATGGAATTAAAAAATTCATTAGTAAGAAAAAAGGGTCATTTAATATTTTTCAACTTAACAACCCAACTATCGGAATTAATCAATAGATATAACATACCTTTTGGAAAGAGCTTTGATTGTTCTGATTTTGTTTAAGTTCATTAGACATATTAGATTTATCCACTTGATCCTGCGAATCCAGTTTAGTCATGTTAACCTGGTTTTGCTGTTGCTGGTTGGATTGTTGAAGTTGTTGTGGTTTTTGTTGTTGGTTTTGTTGTGGTTTTGGTGGTTGATTTTGTTGTGGTTTTGGCTGCTGGTTTTGTGGCTTTGCTTGTTGGTTTTGTTGTGGTTTTATTTGTTGTTGTTGCTGCTGTGGTTGCTGCTGAGGCTGCTTTTTCTGTTGTTGAGGTTGAGCTGGCGCATCTTGCTCTTTAGGTGGTGGAGCTTGATTTTGCTGCTGTTGAGGTTTTTCATGTTGTTTTACTGGCTAAAATTTTTAATCAACTATAAATTAATGCAAATTTTCTAAATAAAATATATCAAAGTAGCTTAATTTTGAATGGAAAAAGTTCTAACTACTGTCAGTCTTATAACAATGCAAAAAAAAGCTATGCTAAGTTATTAGATATATTCCCATGCCAGATCATCACATTCATTACCTAAACAGAGTGGTAATTTGACCTCAACGGTAACAAGTGTTATACATATATTATCACAAACATTGATTTACAAAAAGAATTACCATTTTTATATATAAATGCATGCATTAGTGATGATAGGTTGCGCTTACACTAGATATTTCTGGGATGGAAAACAAGATGGCGGTAAAGCTTAAGACACTCGATATATCTAATTCATATAGTATTGTTTTAAGCATCCACGGATGCATTTTAGTTTACGCAAAAGATTGAAAATACTGACCTCATTCTGAGGACGTTGACCTCCAAGATTATTTGGTCCTCTTTGATTATGTTCGAAGCGAGAATTACGGAATCCACCTCGATTATTACCTCGACGACCACCTTGACGCTGGGGCTGTGGTGGACCTCCAAATCCTCTATTGCCGTATTGATTCATATTTTGCATTTGCATTCTGAAATACTACCGTTATTTCAAGAACATGTATAGCGGTATATATCTACTAGTATAAATTAAAATGAAATATTACCTTAAACTTAAATAACAAGTATAATTTTAATGAATTGTGCCAAATAAACACAATTCAAATAAATTAAACAATTATTAACACGTTAACACGTAATAAATAATCCCGTATAACACACGAAGCCGATGCTACTCTTCAATGAAATAAAATGGCGGAATGACGAATAGCGAGTCGCGTCTAGGGGATCAATCAATGACGCGACCGGAAATGCTAACTGGTTATACACGATACCAACTGCAGAAATTAAATATGTGGGCAAGATATTGTCTATGAAATACATACAGTAAAAAAAATACGAGGGGACTTTAGTACCGACCTTTAGGCATATTATAGTATATATTTATATGTTATAGTAAAATTTACCTACCGTTAAATGAACTGCTACCATCTCAATTGTACTGACTATGCATTTTTAATACTATTAAATATGTATGATTATTTTTTAATAGATACATTTGAATATAGTAAATATTATTATTATATTAGGAGGCCGTAGAGGCGCAGTGGCACAAACGTGTGAGTAAACGCGAAAGTTGCGGATTCGACTCCGATCGGGTGATTGGATTGTTATTTATCAATATTTTTATTTCTTCGCTATCAGAGCAAGGTAAAGCGTTGAGTTGAGCTTCGTCACTTCACACACCCTTGAATATTCAGGGGAAAGCAAGGAACGGTGTGTCTTATCTTAACACTAAGTAGTACACTCTGCGTACCCTGCTATATAATGGATACAGTTGATGCTGAGAAAAAATATATATTTGACTTTAAAGTAAACTGCAATCATCAGTTTTAAGTATAGTTATTTGGTCATTTCATATCATTAACAAAGCTCATACAAATTTCTAAATAAGTAGTACTGTAATTCATTCAATTAATTCATATTACTTATAAAATTGTCGTAAGCTGAAATACAAAATGCTTTTGCCGATCCCATGAATCAAGACATAAAAAAGAAATAGTTGTCAAAAGTGTCAAATCAAATTATGCCTTCATTTTAATTTAAATTCAAACTTTTCCGCACTATATTTTATTATTACTTATGTTATAAGTCTTATAACTTATTTATAGTCGATAACTTAAAGAATGGAAGAAATCGGCGAAGAAGAACCATCACTAAGTATTGATACTAAATTTCCTATGCTTCCATATGAAAAACAAATTTTTATTGATATATTTGAAAGTGATGCTCTTTTAATTATTGCAAAGTAAGTAGTGAATGTAGATTAAGCTTAATATTTTCGAACTAAAATAATCAATTATATGTTACTATTAATAACGTTTTTCCCCTCTTTCTTACAGAGGTCTCAATTATAATTCTATTGTTTCAAATATATTATGGACTTATAAGGATGCTGCTAATTTAGTTTTAGTATTGAACAGCAGTGAATATGAAGAAAAATATTTCTCAAAAATATTTAATTTACCTGTGTTGCCTAATACTGGTAGTGAAAGGTCTTAAAAATATTAATGTTGTAGTAAAATAAAATATATTTTTAAAACTGTTTGCAAAGGAATTACTTTATTATTTTAGGGAAAAAATCTATTTGGAGGGTGGCATACATTTTGTAACAACAAGAATTCTAGTTGTTGATATGTTAAAAAATCGTGTCCCTATATCTCATGTAACAGGCATTATTGTTTTAAGAGCTCATACAGTTCTAGAATCATGTCAGGAGGCATTTGTACTGCGATTATACAGACAAAAGAACAAGGTATTATATAACATTTATTCTTATAATAAAATATTATTATTGTTCGTTCATTTTAATATTTTAACAACTTTTTTAGACTGGGTTTATTAAAGCATTTTCTCATTCACCTATATCTTTTACATTTGGCTATCATCAAGTTGAGAAAGTAATGCGATCACTGTTTGTAACAGAATTATATTTATGGCCAAGGTAACAATAACAATGATTATATTTCAAATTTCTTATTTTACTCACAATAATTAATATTTTTTCTGTTATAGTGCAGTGGTACAGTGTTTAACTGTATATGTGATGTTTGTCTATTTGATTCCCACTAAGGAAATTATTTTTATTTCTTTGTTCTGGTAGCAAGTTAAACTTATGCATTGAATGCTCTGCCACACAGGTCCATCTGCAATATGCTATGTGCAAGTTACAATGTGAAGCAAAAACAAAAAAAACATAACATTTTATTATACTATTTGAATATTTTAGGTTTCATGGTACAGTAATTAAAAGTTTAAAGAGCAGGCAAGCGGAAGTTGTTGAATTACATGTTTCTTTAACAACAACCATGAGTCAAATACAAACTTGTCTGTTAGATATCATGAATTACACAGTTAAGCAAATAAAAAGTATCAATAGAACACTTGATATGCAGGTATGTTTTGTTCCATATAATATACATATATTTAATTTAAAAAACTAGCCAAGTGTGAATTAGACTTGTGTATAAAGTATTTCTTACCATTATCTGTAAAATTAAAGTTAAAGTTTTTTAATATTCTAGAGGCTGAATAGCCAAATTCTAGAGGCATTGCATATCTAGTTATCTTATTAATTATTGTTTTTTTTTATTTGAAGGAAATAACATTAGAAAATTGTATAACAAAGAAATTTCATAAAATTCTTCAGTCTCAATTAGATTGTGTTTGGCATCAACTGAGCACACGGACAAAAGAATATATCCAAGATTTAAAAATACTGAGAACCATGATTATGTAAGTATATAATGGAATTAAAACTTTTATTTTTTTAGCTATTTATAGCTCCTAAAATAGCTGAATGTGAATAAGATGAAGGTTCTGGTTTTTGAAAAAGATGAAGGTAGAACAGAGTGCAAGATCTATTTGATGTTTTATCCCCTTGGGATAAAACATGAAGCTAATTTAAGTAATTTTTTTTAGCCTTAGGCTTTATTAATGAGTAGTGCCAACCTCTTCTACAGAATAATAATTTCTTTTAATATTTTTTAAGCATCTGATCAGTGGCGGACTAACCCCGT
>FASU01013777.1:0-15119 GCA_001486225.1 Heliconius pardalinus sergestus | reverse complement strand
TAGTATTTTTGTTCCAAAGAAAACTTGCAAGTAATGACACAAGAGCATAGGGATTAAAATATTTGTGAGTCTCCCGCGTTTTGTCTCTGGAAATAGTGATGCCAGGTGCTAATATCGATATAGACTTTGTATAAATTTTTATTTTCAAAAAGATTTGAAGATGAAAAAGAGTAAAAGATGTGTAAAATATTTTTAAATTCAAAATAAATAAATAAAACTCACAAAAATACCACATATTTTATCTTAACCATCATGAATAATGAGATAACAATATATATATATTTTAATTTTACTAATTCAATACAATTAGCTAAACAGATATTACTAAACACGTACAAATTTATCAATTTTCAAAACACATTAAGTGTCAAAACACCTACCCTGCTGTGTGCGGGCTGTAATTAACAAAAAGCTTATTAAACAAAAATAAACAGTCATTTATTCCATATTATTTAATTACGTACAGTATAGTTATATTCTATTATGAATTTAGTTAAAATAAATAATTACTTATTTCAAAATATCTTCAAAAATATCGACATTTCAGTGGCCCGCCACTAGCTCCATGGTGTGCGCTCAGCAGAACGACAAGATTTACTGTGCTATTAAACGCGTGCACAAATTGTGACCATATTATATTAAGTTATAACTTCACTTAAATTTTGTGTAGAACTCCCTGCCTCGAGTTTGTCCTTTATATAATTATTTGTAAAGAAAGTATACGAAATATAATGTACATTGAAATTTACCTTTATCGCAGTTAGAATCTGATACGATTTTTTTGAAGGTTCTTTTCTGTTTGCTTCTGTTTAGTCCCAATTTTTTCATAGTGTTCATTTAATAATTCATTTATATTTTGTTATCAGATGAAAATAGAGATTTCAACAGCCATTCAGAAGACGATGTGAAGAGACAAAGAAGTCACTACAACGGTGACCAAATATATTCTAATGTAAGTAACTAGCTACTTTATGTATAAAATATTAAATTTTGTATTGTTATTTAGAAAACGTATAAAAAGTTGAACGTAGCGGGATCTCTTGGAAAATCGTCCTTCAATCAATTTAACACTCTTCCTCCCGTGCCTCTGGGAATAGTTAAAAATATTAACATAACTGGAAAAAATATATATATTTTCTAAAAAGTATTTTCCTTTTCTAAGTGTGGAATAACACTTTTAAAAAAAATGTTACAAAAGCCTTAAAAATAACATGGTATATCCTTCCAGTTGTGGTCCTCCTCGAAGTGGAGTCTGAAGGACGAGTACAAGCTACTGTCGGAGCTGGGCGGCAGCGCCGGCTACTACGGGGAGCTGTTCGACGCGCAGTACGAGCACCCCGCGCACCACTACACGCCGCACTCTGGTAACTACAGGCTTATTGTTATATAGAAAACATTCAATAATAATTGCAGTTATAGTTTGTTAGAGGAGCTCGGACTACAGAGGGTTAATGCTCATTTAAAGGGGGCCTCTTAGACCTAAACTTCCCCACCATACCACAAAATACATGAAAAGCTAAGTTGTTGCTTCTCTTCTATGATAAATAATCTTTATTATATGACATAATCCTAAATATGTCTTAACACAACGCAGTTTTACGCGTTTCTTTGTACGTATAGCATTCTTCATCGCAGTTTTAGAGGAAAATACTCTCAATGCTCATCATTTGGAAATATATGTTTAAAGGTGGCATAAACCAAAGATACAAAAACGATTTTTTTTTATTTTTTTTTTTTACTTTATTTATATATCCTTAAATTTTTATACGATTCCACTAGTTTTTTTATTAACCTTAATAGGAAAGAGATAAAAAATATAATATAATTTTATCAATATTCGAAATATCTGTACAAATTTTATACATTATCCCGTTTCCACAACGGAAATTGCTAATCAAACGAAAACTTGGTTACCGACCACACGCTGGAATCCAGGAACAGTTAGGTGTCGCCGAGTTTTAGCGCGTGACACTAGCGCGACACTATTTACTTGCTGATTTACTGTTTTGATTCTTTTATAGTTGTTTTATTATACGTATTTAAAAATATTTCGAAGATATGTTAGATTCAAAGTTTCACGAATAGCGGGGAAGGCAGAAGGAACATGAGAACCTAGTTTTAAAAAAGTTCCTTTTAAGATAAGGGCTAGAGACTAAAATTGGGCACTTCGTGGAAAAAGGAGTGTCTTCACACTAGTTTCCTTCCGCCTATTTTGCTATATCTCAGATATAATGTGAAACTAAAGAAAGTAAACAAATAAAATATTTACATTTCAATCGATACCTATTCTCATAGGAATCGTAGGAATTGAAAAACGTAAAAGAGTAACGGATACGCCGATAGTGATGTAACCGCAGCTTGCGGTTGTTGCTATGGGAAATGATGCCCTTGAGAAAATTACACACTAATAATGTTTGTACTTACATTTTAATTGAAAAATATATTTTTTTGTTTGATTTGTTCAGATTAATGGAATATTATATAAAAGTTTTAAGTAAAAATAAATACTTTAGCCTATTAAGCTATAAGTTTCTATGAAGTTGTTATAACTTTTGTATTTACAAAGCTTTTTAAATAAGTAATTATAGTACAAATTGAAATTATTCTTCATTCTAATAGACTTTTCGATTTTTGTATTTGACTTTTAAATCGTTGAGTAGTAAAATTTATAAAGTATAAATTAAAAATATATCAATATCAAAATTTATAAAAAAAACATGAAAGCGTTTACTTAAACTAAGCTTAGAAGTTGAAAACGTAATTCAATTCAAATTTTCAACAAAAATAAAGCTACTAATTCAAAACAACAAGGTTACAACAATTCATTCATAGAAAACATAATAGATGAAACACAAGTCGTTCACCCAAGAAGTAGCTCGCGTCAGGTTACGAGTCAAGTCGAGTCGAGTCTCACCTTACCAGGATGTGGACGACATTATACACCTGTACCATTGTGATGAGCTTCCGTCGGCTGCAGTGTCTGTGTAGAGATCTAGCGGGACTGTGGTTAATTCTATAGTTAATTTACTTAAATCAATATCTAAAAATTAAAAAGAACAATAAATTAAATTATTACGTTAAGGAAATAATAAAATACGTCACTATATATTTTTTTATTAAATAATTAATTAATTATTTACTTTAGCAATATTGCAAGATAGGCAGGCATAGGGAACCTGGGCAGTAAGACAGTCCATCTCCATTAAGTAACATCCGTTCCCCACTTTCCACCGATTTCGCGTGTTGAGTGCCAAAACTCAACTTACCTTTTAAGGCGGGGAAATAAAAAAATATTTAAATATAATCATTTCCCGAAGTAAAAATCAAACTATCAATTATTGCATTTACAATGAAACGCTGTGAAAAAATAGCAAATTCAAAAATAAGTTTCATATAGACCTATTCTATAGGTGTAGTTAATGAAAGTCCGTCAAGCAGGTATATGAATGACCGTAGGTTTTTCGCGTCACCGGTGTTCTGGATAAATGACCGCTCTCCATTCCATCCAACCTTCGGCCAACCAATTTATTTTGTCATCCTTTTGCTTTCGAGTTCAAAAATAAATTGTTTTTCGTTCTTTTTTAGTTAAATTTATTGGTGCCGATTCAAAATGTTGTTTCTATATCACTTAGTTTAGTAGTTTTCTTTATTCTAAGTAAAATTGTATGTAGATATGTGTATTATGTGTTTGAATGAAATTTGCAATACAAATAGAAATACACCTACTGAACATCCAGGCGTTAAACGAATCCTAACCAAACTAATAGTGAAATCAAATTGATATAATGAAAATAATTTAAATTAAATCAATATAAATAAATCATCATATATCAAAATATATTTCAAATAATTAAAACATATCGCAATTTGAGAACACAACGAATGTGGTCTGAATTCCCACACAAGGAAAGGAATTAATTAATATTTTCCTCGGCAACAGAGTGTCTTAACACTAGGTTTCCTTTACCTGCATAGGTACAGCAAAATGATAACAACATATTAGTACAGCTATTGCTATACAGAAAAAAACATATTGCTAACTCAAGTCCTCTTCCAGCGACCAACGACTCGACCGGGTCGACGGCGGCGGGCGAGCCCCCGTCGGCGGCCGGCAGCCCCGACGCGGCCGCACTCGTGGTGCTGCAGCCGCCCGCGCCGCCCTACCCGCCCTACGCGCACTATGACGGTAACTATGACTTTTTTAATATATTTTATGTTGTAGTGAGCAGCGTTACAAATTTAATCAAATAAAATATATATAGAAGAATAAATTATGGAATAGAATTTATACTAAGATGTATGTATATTTTATATATTTATTAGGAGTACTAGTACAATGGCAGGCAAACTTTTTGTATTTTTTTTATTATCGTTATTAAGAAACCTATATACAACATTTATTTCATATTAAAAGTAACATGATTAACAAAGCAAAGGAACATCAGTCCACAAACAAACTTCACCACATTTCCAAATGAGATAACGTTCATTAAATCAGAAACAAATCCCATCAGGCTAAAATATTAAAAATCCCACATTTCCACCCCCATCACACCACCCAACATAAACCAATTTTACACTCAACCACATCAAAGTGTACCGACATACAAATAGGTACCAAAAACCTGAATATATAACCACGCCCTAATGTTGGGAACCCGTTGAAGAAGCTTACTTGATCGTTTCAGTTCGTTACTCGGGAGACAAAGCCCGTATGATGTCCCCCTCGAAAATTATTTGCATAGAGCCCGAATGAGCTATTAAACACCCCCCACCCTCTAAGCAGATTGCGGTAGATTAAAGACCAAAGGCATAAAGAGAAGTGACGTCCCGAAACATCCGACACGCAATACTGGCACGTATTCTGATAGGCACTAGTGCGAATTTGGTGCAAATTCACACGTTTTATACCGTTATAAAGGAGGAAAATTAGATTATGTAGAGCCTCTTAGCTCTCGAGTTTGGAAGTAGACGGTTTTTCTTTTCTTAAATTCTTGTATTATTTTACGTTTTGAGCAGTGACAAATGTTGTTACGACTTGGATGGTCTTTTTGTGATTTTCCTTGCTTTTAGATACACTTCAACTTGGATTGAGTGAGAATGGATATTTAAATTGGCTTTATCTTTGTGTCTTTTTGAATATCCAGAATATTCTCTTGTCAAAAAAAAATTTTATAGTTGAATTCCATCTGTAATTGCCTTTTCCACATGAGGATTTTCCACCAATTTAAAATGCAACTAATAAAATTTCATTAAAACTGAATTACTCATATTAAGACATTTTTATATTTTTTTGCAGAGGGCGATTTGAGTTTCAACTTATTTAAACAAAATATATCATATTAAGTTCATTTTAGATAGTTGAACAAAATATTCTTTATAGACCATTCCAGCTATTCTACGAGTACATATTAGAAATTATTTACTTACTGCCTGAACTCAAAAGGCTATGTTCTGCGCTTTCTTCAATTATTTGACTAAATTTCACCATAACGTGTTTCAGGTACAGCAACCTTAGCGAGTGAGTACGCGTACGCGGCGCCCTACTCGCAGTACTCGCCCTACGGCGGACCCTACTCGCATTCCGCCGCCACCGGCTTGCTGTCTAAGTGGTAAGGAATTTTAGATTTATCCTATTTAAAAGCTTTATTTTTTTTCATCTGAAATTTTATAATATTAAATTTATTTTGAAAATTGAATAGTACAAAACAACAAGCTTTTTAGCAAATATAATTACACAAAATGATTATGAATTTGTTAATTACTATAGATGCTAATACTGAAAATATTAAATAATAAAAATTAGAACTAGACAAAATTTAAGTTAAATATAATTTATAGAATTCATTTGGTTAACCTATAACTTAAATTCTATAAAACTATTAGTCTAAATTTATCCCATCACACATATGTATATACCTAAGCTAAACCCAAGCCTCGCCGAGCCGAGGTCCACCACACATTACATCTCGAAAATTTTACCGGCCTTAAATCGTTTTCACGTTTAACAACCACTGCGATATAAATGACGGTATGCGAGTTATAAATCTGACCATTTTATCACGACTACCATTCTACCTACTGCCTTGAACTAAAATATTTTGATTCTAAAATAACCTTTATTTCTCAAACCAGTAGATGCATATCAGCGTGTATAATTAAGTCTATGAATGTCAAACACAGGTATGCCTCAGGGAGATATGTTAGCACCTGCGGTTTTTCCTCAGCGATAGCTTTGAGTTTACCTGTTAATTGGTATTTTTTGTGAAACATCTATTTTGTTGATTTCGTACCAAATGTTTATGTTTTATATGAAATCGTAATAAATTAAAGTGAGTTTAAATCCCTTAAAATTATTTAAACTATTAAATTGTGTGTTAACTGTGATATTTGAAAAAAACGACCAAATATTTGTGAATGTTTTTACGTTAAATTATACTGGCGCACTGATTTCCACCACTCGCCGCGCAATGCCCCCAGAATTCGACGGAAAATGGGGTATACAAGTGTCTTAATGGAAATAAGTCCTATTACGAGGTTCCCAGGTTCCCTCTGCCTTCCTTGTTATGTAAATGATTAGTTGTATCTTATAAACAAACTAAGCAAATAAACAAACAATATATCACGTACTTTCAAACTATGCAGCAGGACAAACAGTAGGATTTAAATTTAAAAGTTTTAAGTAGTTTACATCAAAAACAAATATAAAAGATCTAGAAATTCAACATAAACAATAAAAAATCAACTAATTAATCTGAAAATCCAATCAAAAATAAAAGGGCAACTCGCAAAGGACAATTCTTTCGCACATTTGTCCCTCCCTCCCTCAGGAGCCGAACAAAGGGCGTAAACCCTCGGGACTCGATGTAACTTATAGGGCATTAAATTTAAGTGATTCCTTGCTTTTAAAGTTTTGCAAAGTTGGGGCTTTGAACAGATTCTATGGGGAGCTCAGGTATTCCAATCGATTCATTTGGAATCGTGCGGATAAATATTTCATTTCGTACTCTATTGGCTGGATTGATCTCTGTATGAACATGAGATAACAACGATGATATTTTGTTCTAAAATATTTGTTTGCTAAATAAATAAAGAGTTTTTATACCTTTAATTTAATTTAATATGAATTTTAAAAGAATTTAATAATTTGCACAAAATAATGTTTTAATTTAGTTTGTATGGTGGTATTTTTTTTTATATTGCATCTCATAGCACAAATTCACACTATGAGAACATAATATTAGATCATTGCTATTTACTATGAAATTATCAAATGATAGATTGAAATAATAATAATCTCCGATTGCTATCTAGATATCACCGGGCGCCGTGCGAGCAGTAGCAGTCGGCAGGCCACAACGAACCTAAGTGATAACGGACTTTATAAAGTGAGTTTAAGTATAACTTCCTTTAGTAATCAGTGTATAAAATATATTATAATAATGTGTACAATTTTCATCTTGATTTTCGAGGTCAGTAACGCTGCTTTCTCAACAATTTATTACTTTATACTCATTATTTTATACGAGAGAGCCAAAGTTTTAAATGGTATCTTCATGTAAGTTGTAAATATTCGTATACGTACTTAGTGATTTCATTAGTTTATCCTATTTTTACTTTACCTCAATAGTTACATGTCTAATATTATATGAAATTGTAAGATCTGTCTTTATATCGATTGGTTTTTATAATAGACGTTGTATGGATGTTATGTGAATGTAAAATGGATTTTTTATCGGTACTCTCTATTATTGAACTGATTTCGATACTGTTTTAGCTATTTGATAGATTGTTATATCGACTCTAAAATTGGAACTATCAAACGTTTTAAGTTAAGATTGTCTTATATTTTTATTCTCTTCTAAGGCTGTCTCAACAAGCACAATGTCGTTAGCATTCTATTACTGTTACTATCCTTAAGTTAATTTATTTTTGTATCGTTATTAGCGTTATTATGTATTTATGAAGCTTCAGAACAAATATTTGTAGTATTGAAATTACAATGAGATTATTCATATATTTTTCCTGTATTTTTTATATATTTTTTTTATAAATAGTGTGTAGTTCTGATGATCATAAGAATATGTTCAAATATAATATATTATGGGAAAAAGGTACAAGGCTATGAGTGATTTTTGACTAAATCGATTTAAAAAATCGCATACACCTTATATTAATTTTATTTTTTTTATTAAAGATACGTCGCTATAACAAATTGCCAATTGACACTTATTATCCTTTACTTTTTGTGCCCAATATAAACTATAAAGCAATTGTTTTAGTTGTTAATTTTCGAAATCTTATCGTTTCCGTCCATTATTTTTTATTTTAAATGTAAATAATTTCTATTTTCAGTAGATTATGAGACGACAAACTAAGTAAGCACTTGTGCCTATTATGTTAATATTTCATATGAAATATCGATATTTCAAAATGATTATTTTTTACACGACTTTGTAAAGTTCTTGTCGAGTTCTTTAACTGATGTATAGTAAATAAATCAATTAATAGATAAGTAACTATAGGTACTTATAGTAACAGTGTTCTTTTTCTAATACATACATAAAGTTTATAACTCCATTTGTAATAGCTTCAAGTGTTTACTTATTAGCAGTCGTAAATATGATTTTGTCAACATACAGTGTAGATATGCCAAAGACTTGTAGATGTCTTTACATGCAAACTGTCCCTTATAGATTTTATTTAAACCCAAGCAATAATTGTATCGCCAAAGAAATTGTGGACTTTTCTAGGTATTTTGTCTTAAATTACTTCAAATTACTAAAACTGCCTCAACGTATTTTATTATACCCGCAATTGTTCTTCGTATTTAAAGTTAAGGCAGTTGTTATTAAAGCGGTTTACTTAAGTTATATAAGTTCAATATACAATGAAATAATTTATTTTAAGTTCTTATTTAGATATATTATAATTTTGTATGACAAAATGTATATAAGTCTTTATTATATAGCTCTCTCAGTTTATAAAAAAATAAAATTTGGCTTTTGTTACGTTATATAATTAGACAATTTAAACTAAAGTAGGTCCAATGGGCACTACATAACGTGTCAGAGTTTGTAATGAATGGTGATGAATAAGACTCCTCGGAAAAAGTCCACATTAATGAATTCTCAATTTTGTTTATTTACATGATACATTTACTATTTATTCTTTGCTTTGGCGCGAAAGCATATCGATGAAGTGATGCGCCTCACGTCATAATGTTAAGATAATGTAATAGTTTCATTTTATTTGTACTAAGTATATTTGTAAGGCAAACGCACCAGTACGAAATAAAGGCATATGAGTTTTTAATTTGTTTTCTTTTTGTTGGCACCTAGAGATTTACCTATATAATTATTGCTTATATTCAAAACTATTTTGGGGCGTTGAGTTCCGCCACTCGTCATGAAATATCTTCAGAATTCGGCGGAAAGTGAGGTACAGAAATGTCTTAATATCAACAGAGCGAAGAAATGAAAACAAAATTTTTTATAAATATTTCTTTTCCTCGAGTGGGGATCGAACCCAGTAGATTTTGCAGCACACTTTGCCAAGGCCCCTGCGCCAAGACTGGCCTGACAAATAGCTAATATAGCAAAAAACATTTCAGCAAAATCCGAGGATTTTTTGTGTGAAAGATCCCAAATTTTTAATTAAGTAAATATACAAAAGAGATATCCATATCTCGAAAGAATATTAATACTTAGAAATATATTTGGTATTTAATTTTTATATGTATATTGGTTTTCTAGTCTGATTCTAAAGAAAGGCTCAGTGATGAGATGGGGCATCTCTGTAATAATAATGGGTAATATGGGTAATATGGGTGACAAACGGAAGGAGTTTCTTAACGCTACACTACTTTCCCCACGATAGATACTAAAAATATATATAAACATTCAAATAAAACTTATTTATGAAGAAAAATTATTTGATCTTTCAAATGGAAAAATTAGACATTCAATTGACATATAGATTTTGTCAATGTTTGTTACAGAAAATTAAACAGTGTAATCTTTAATATAATTCTTAAAATATATGAGCTCGCCATGAAATATTTACTTCTGACTTCACCATAGAATACATAGGTTAAATATGTCTTCAATAAAATGACATCACTTCTACATTAAATACTATGAATTCAAAAGATTTCATTTTAAATACTTTAGATTTACCAAGGACCTCTAGCATACTGTTCGATGACAAAGAAACTCAAACTAGTGTAATTCAACTGGTTAACTCGATTTCTTCATTCAAGTCTAGTTCGCGACCTGTACCAAGAAATATTGACACATCAAGTAAAAATGAAAATGTAAAATCATTTGAGTTCTGTGAAGTAATACAAGATCCGGACGACGAAGATTCAATTACTATTATAAAGGAAACTTTTACTGAAGAAGTTATTAACGATTCCGAACACTCATTATTCCCAAAACCATCAAAAAATAAATTTAAATATTGTAAAGAAATAACTCAGCCATATTCCAAAAAGAACCCAGATCCAGACCCAAGCTGCCCATCGTTTCCTAAAAACAAATGTTGTAAGCCGATTACTGAAAACCAAAGTGTACCTGATCAATCATTTAAATCAAATCCTCCTAGTTCATCTACTGAAGAAGTTAGTATAGCAGATATAACAGGTGATATGGATAGTAATAAGAGCAAGTCTACATTTGTTAATCCTGACACTTCGCAATGTGACCCATGTAAAAAAAAAGAAAAGAATTATTCTTCTTGTTGTTCCATCAGTAGCATTAAAAACGAAAAATTGCCCTGTGAGCCACCGAAACCAGCAGAGCCGCAATGCCCAAAGCAAAATGTCGATGAATGTTTATTAAAAAAATGTATTTCAGCATGCATAAGTGAAAGCTTAAAATTAGCAAAAAAAGGAAGTTCCGCTTGTGTAGGTAAATTTGAGAAGGTGATTGGTGTCAAACAACCAAAAGAGTGTAACGAAAAACCGACTTACTATGAAATGAAAAAACCGAAAAGCAAAGAGTCCACTGAAGTCTGTCCAAAAAGTAGCATCCAAAGCATAATAGAAACTCAAACTAAAGCATTAGCTACAATTACATGTGCAATAAAAGATTTATTTGGAAGAGTATATAATAAAACGAAAGATTGCGTGAACTTAATAAAATCCGAAAGCTGTAGGCAAGTAGGTAAAGAGGAAGAATGTGATTCAAATAAAAAACCTAAATGTGAAAGTAAAACTAAAGTATGCAGCAGTAATCCTTCAACGACATCAACCCAGACTTTATTTGAAAGAATAAGAGGACAAACAAGTAAAGCAGAAGATAATGAAACTTATAGTGTTGAGACTACTATAAAAGAAAATATACTAGAACCAGCAAAAGAAATGATGGAACATGTCGCCTCAGTCGTAACTTCCACTGTGTCGGTTATAAAAAATAATAGCTTTGAAAAAATTGCAAATGACATACTAACTGATAAATTTAATAAAAGTTCTCCTTACGACCACCCTAAAGTGGGCGGCACTCCGCCAAAACAAGTCTCGCAAGACCACGAACCGACTACAGATTCTATGTTCGTGCTGATTAAGAATAAGCTATTTTCTATATTCAGTGGAACGAACCAGACGGTGTGCGACGACGACGGCGACAGCGAGGACGACGACGACCAAAGCGCGGAGAACATGTTTGACAAATATTGTGAACATAACACCTAGTGTGCGAGTGCTTTTGATGTTAAATTATTCTATGATCACATTAAATTAATTAAGCAGAAAGTAAATATTAGTATTCTTAATAAAAACATTTTTGTATCATACATTTATTTAACTCTATTACAATATTTGCATTACAAAATTAAAAGAAGCAGTAGATATATGTAGATGTATGTGATGTACAAGTCCCCCTTTTCAAGAATTTTATGGACATAGATTCCTGAATACTATTAAAATTTAAATGATAATTACACCCGGTAGATGACTCGTGACGTGGCTCAACTATAAGAAATCAGTAAATAAATAGATTATAATAATAGATTGAGGCCAGTCGTGGCGCAGGGGCGCAAGACTGTAAACGCGACTGATTGTGGGTTTTATCCCCATTCGAGGAAATGAAATATTTATTTAAATTTATATTTCGTTGAGTTTCTGACACACTCATTCACGACACTCAGAAGGCAATGCCTCCAGAATTCGACGCAAAGTGGGGAACAGAGTGTCTTAACACTATTTTCCCTCTGCCTACCCTGTGCGTGGGGTACAAGCGTGAAGCTGATTTAAATAATAACATAACTTTTAAAATCTCGCTTATCGTGACTGGTAGCATACCGGGACAACGTCTGCCGGATCCAATAGTAATATATTTTTAAAGGATACAAGAACTGTTCATTGTCCTGGATGAATTTAAAAAAGATAAATCAAATAAATATAAGAAAGAAATGCTAAGTGACATGTCAATCATCAAATCTTGACATCTACCCAATCACATTTCTATACTCCCTTTATCCTCTTTTTCTTCTTTGCAATAAAACAAATACCTACCATACAACAGGTACAATGATTTTAAAACTAACAATTTAAAATGAAGACTAAGAAATGCACAGTAGAGCCAATACCGGAGCCCCCTCCACCGGATCCTTGTAAATTACAACGAATACGACAAAAGGAAAAAGCCGGCATTAAGATATGTCCACCGAAGGTCATAGAACAACCACCTCCTCCACCCTCGTGTCTAGCACTGTGCATTGAGAAGATAAAGAATCCACCTTACACAATATCTAATCAGCCCGTGGTTTGTGAGGTTGATAGACAATTACCTGGAACAGCTAGATGTGATGAGATCGAGGAACGGGCTGCCGCTCACCCTGACCTGCCCTGGCCAGGGTGTCCCGAACCGCCCCCGCTACCACCGCCGCCGGAACCAGATCTATGTGAATTACAGAACAAGAAATTTAAACAAGAAGAATGTAAAGAAAGAATGAAACGATACAGACAGTAAATATGGACAACTTTTTTAAAATTTCACCTGATAAAGGTAGTGCAATGAGTCTCATTGAAAAATTTTGTATGGAATTAAAAAGTCTGTCCGAGGAAGATATTCAGGAAACAAGACGTCTTACAATCGAATCGCCATACAAAAATGAAGCTATCGAGTCTCAAGATTTTGACAGCAAAATAAAAGATTTAGAGAATTTGATTAAGCGCTTGGAGGACGAAATCGACAATATTTCTAACAGCACCTGTACGATGGAACGACGCTCACTAGTTTTATCTAAATCTCAAAGTAAGCCAGACAACGACATGAACTCAGAGGAAGATCCACAGAATACGCAAAAACAATATTGTCCAATAACTCCACACGATACGTCAAAGAATTTAGAAAATCAATCATCTGATAACTCTGATGATAATTTTCACCGTATTTTCTATGCAAGTGAAGAATTGCTTTAGAGTAGTGTATTTATCAGTTTCTTTTTCCTGTAAAAGAAACAAGAATCGCTCTCGATGGCCAAATTTAAAACAATTTTTTAATAAAAACTCTTTAAAAACTTGATTTTTATTATAGTTATGTTATAAAGTTCTTATTATTCGGGATAAGGTATTTAAGGTAAGGTATTTTCATTTCCCGGTTAAGCGTGTTAGGTGGTGGAACTTAATGCCCCACTTTGCCTCGATACCAGAGCGTAAGTATAAAAGTATGAATTTAAATAAATATTTCATTTCCTCGAACCCACGACCAGTCGCGTTCGTGTCGTCCAGTCACAACCGCAGCGACACTGCGCCACGACTGGTTTGTATAAATCTATCGGAATAATGAAAAAAATGACATTTCTATAAATAAAAAACATCATTTTTTCAAAAGTTTGTTTAATGGCGATAACAATATAGTATATTTCATACAAAATACAACATTCAAATATATCCGTGTATTCAAATACATACCTATAAATTTATAGAAAATATCAGAACAAGCGATTTCCATTGACTAGAATAACTCATGCAGACGTACAAACATACAATCAAATACAGTTACGCTAAAGATATTCGTTCTATAAAAACATATTATGCCAAAAAAATCTAGTAGGATTCGAAGAATTATAAACAATCAGGCGTTAGAGCTCTTATTTCATATTCTTCCAAAAAAAATAATAATATGTATAAATAGTTTCAGAATAAAATAAGTTTTGGCCTTTTAATTTAAGTTCATTTAATAACTATTATAACTTAAAATTTCTATAGTATAGTGTCTACAATTTTGAATATATATATTTTTTTAAATATACTTAATTCTTTAAAAATTCTTATTTCTTTCTTTAAAATTTCTTTTTTTTTTAAATGTCCAAAATTACCATCTTTATAATTTATACCGGTTCTCTAAGTTTTCTTCAGAAATTGGAAATGAAAAAGGAAAAAATGTTTTACCAATTAAAATAAGACAAACCCCACCCCAAACATATTTTTGGGTAATTTAGTAAATATTACTGTCGTGTGTCGCAAAATATTTATCGTCGCTTTATTTATGTTCAAATACTCACTTAGCTTCATTTTCCGGAATGAAGAGGAGTAAATAGATATATTGTTCCGTTCTCCATTCTCGTTTCTCCACTTCTTAATAGTACTTAAATCTACTCTTCAAAATTAAATTGAATATTCCCTTTTAGCATAACTATATTCAATTGTTTCATAATAAGTATAAATAATATACTAAATATTTTTTAAGAAAACATATAAATATTAATTTAGGAGTTTGGTCATTCTATTATAACATTGACCAATTTTTTTTTATTAAGTACATACATATATTCACTCAAAAAAGTTACAGCTGTTCACACAAAAATGGCCTATCTTAATTTTTTACAAAGGCTGTCCTTATGACGATATACAAACGTTGGTTTTTTTAACTTCACACAGTATCCTGCACACAGCAGGATAGACAGAAGGAACCTGGGAACCTAGTGTTAACGCATCGTTTATAGTCCCCATTCCCTCTTTCCACCGAATTCTGGAGGCATTCTTTATTTAAGGGCGAAACAACGGTCAGAACGAGGAAATAAAAATATCAAATATTTAATTTCCTCGAGTGGAAATCGAACTCACGACCTATTTGTTGCGTATATATTTAACATATCCGTACCTATATTATAAA
>FASU01013775.1:2869-14758 GCA_001486225.1 Heliconius pardalinus sergestus | reverse complement strand
GTGCGTTAACGGAATACTTGGCGGATTTTAATTTTTTAGAAGTTAGAACCTAATATAGTGTTAGGTATATGGCGTTAATTGTATATGATGAAAGGCTGAATAGCTGTAGTAGCATTTAGTAGGCTTTTGACTCTTGTTAAGTCAACATTTTTTTTTAATATCATGACAAAATTGTTCATGAAGAGGTTAGTTTGGACTTAGTTTAAATTCACTTCTGTTGTTTTAATAATATATTGAAGTGTTTTGTACGATATTTCTCACCTAATTTATGAAAATTCCCTTTTTTCGTTTATCGGAGCTTGTGGCGACTAGTGATCGAACTCAAAGTCAAAGTCAACAAATCACAACTTATTATACTTTTACTTTCTATAGGTTCCCGTACTATATATGTACTTAACCTGGGTCTACATTTATAGAAGTAACTTTATATTACGAACCATTTTACACGAATTGATCGAGTACACACTTGAGGAACATATGATGTATGTAAGATATACCGTAGATAAGATATATCCAATAATGCAGTTAAATTCATATTCATTATCGAAAAATTACTTAAATATTACCTTCTATATGATCTTTTTACCTAACGTATTAACTGCAGAATAACTATACTTATCCATCTAAGTTATTTATAATAAACAATCACTATTAAAGAGCTTGTATTAGATACAAACACGTGTCACTTTTTAAATTACATAGTATGACTAAGCATATTAGCTTGTTAATTTTCTACATCAAAAGGACACTTTTTACTATATTTTTCTCATTATATGTAAAAAGTAATGTAATTAATTATTATACAATTTAAACTACAACTTAGTTAAATATATTTTAAATAATTAAGAACCCAATTTGTTACAAAGTAGTGCCTCTTACGTTGTTTTGTACTCGTAGTTCACGCGAATGGTTGGCCTTGACCTTGCTAACTAAAGTCCGGCTGCCTTGATACCGTTACCTTAGTAACTATACGATGTTACGCAATTTTAACTTCCTAGAGTTAAAAATATACGTATATTTAGTTATTCATATATCTATCACAAAATACCTGTTCTTTAATAAAAGAATACCTACGGTAGCGAAGTCTTCTAATTGTGTTCTTTAATTTCAGGCATAATCTAACATCGCTAAGAGTTTTGGGCAGTGTGGGTGAACCTATAAACCCCGAAGCTTGGCTTTGGTATTATCATATTGTGGGTGGTGGGCGATGCTCCATCGTTGACACTTTTTGGCAAACCGAAACTGGGGGTCACGTCTTGACCAGCCTCCCCGGAGCAACTCCTATGAAACCAGGCGCTGCCGTAAGAATATTCAAATACACAAATATATTTTTTCATAATATTAATATTCATAACCTTTTTTATATTTCTAACCATAAATAATAACATAATTTTTAATTCTTTAACTATCCCAATTAATCTTTCAATATGATTTACAAAAAATATTATTTCTTTCTTTGACGTATAAAGTATGAATTAACCAAAGTTAAACGTTTATCTTCCTTAAGGGTTTTCCATTCTTTGGAGTAGAGCCAACTCTTCTTGATGAGTCTGGCAAAGTGATCGAGGGCGAAGGTGAAGGATACTTGGTGTTCTCCAAACCCTGGCCCGGCATCATGAGGACGCTGTTCGGTGACCACAAGCGCTATGAGGAAGTTTACTTCTCTAAATTTAACGGATATTATTGCACTGGCGATGGTATTAATTTGAAATATTATAAATTATATTATAGTATTATATTATTATTATATTAACACATATTTTAATATCCATATATATTCAATATTCACATAGGTGCGAGGCGAGACGAAGATGGATTTTTGTGGGTGACCGGTCGCATCGACGACATGTTGAACGTCTCTGGTCACTTGATGTCCACTTCCGAAGTTGAGGGTGTCCTTACTGAGGAGCAGCGTATCTCCGAGGCTGCTGTGGTCTCTCGGCCACATTCAGTAAAAGGCGAGTCGCTCTATTGCTTCGTGGTGCTAACCGACGGAGCAAATTTCAACGCAGAATTGGTCGACACATTGAAGAAACTTGTAAGGAAAAGAATTGGCGCCTTTGCGGCACCTGACGTAATTCAGTACGCGCCGGGACTACCTAAGACCAGGTCCGGTAAAATCATGAGGAGGATACTAAGGAAGATCGCTGTTGGAGACGACAATGTCGGTGACACCTCCACCCTGGCCGATCCGTCCATCGTCGAAGAACTGTTCAGAAACAGGCTCTAAGCCAATCCGTAACAGGCTTTCGACTATTTTACGTTCCTATTTCACATATTGCTAAAATTATTTATTTTGTATCCAGATCTACAATGGAGGTTCGTTTTATTTTGCACAATTTTTAATAACAATTAATTAAATGGCCTCTCGTTAGCTTATCGAAAAAGAAATATTTATTAATGATGAGAAACGATAATTCATTATTTTCCCATGGTATTTTATAGGTGTAACTTTATTAATTTAAGTATCGCTTTTACAAATAGTTACATATTATATTCATATAATGTTGTAATGTCACAAATGTATTTAAAATATGATTTTGAATCTTGTCTAATGTAAGGAACGTTAGTCGTCATATATGTGTGTCATTCCATAGCCGGTGGCTATTAGACAAGAGCGCATTTACAATGTTCAATTGAAGTTATTATATGTAAAACTTCTCTAGTTAATACTGTTTCGCATTTAACAAGAAGTAAACAGCTTAAAAAAACCTATTGCCGTGTATACGTTTAAGCGTTAGTACAATGTTTTTGTGTGTGATGCATATTGTTAGCATTAATTAAATTTAAAAAAAATCGTCTTATTGACTTCAATATAAATTAAAAACTAGGTTTAGGTCTTCATGCAAGTTAGCAGACGGACTGAGATGAATGATATCACACTATATGCCACTATAATGTAGTGAATTAACTCTGTAATTGTTGTGTAGGTATATTGAAATGCACCTCTTTGTGAAGCACAAATGTCTTATATCTCAAAGTATTGATGGTGTAATTAATGTTTATATCTATTATTCGCCTTATTTTTTTGTTTGCTAATCGTGATATTATTTAGAATTAAGGAGTATTTAATTTTAGTATTTAAACATTACATTTCAGGCCGCCGGTGGCACCACTATGTATTTTTTTGTAAAAATAACTCACAGCTTTTGCTATAAATTTTAAATTAGCATATTTTATTTTGCACTGATGCCCGATATTTATTTTATTATTATTAAATATATTGATGTATGCCCCGCCAGGCTTGGAATTCTGAAATAAACTAATTGAAATATGAATTTGTAATGATTTGTCACGCATACGTTCAACTATATAAATTCAATAAATTATAAATTCAAAAAAATAATATCTTGAAATATAATCATTTAAGCTTATTTTCAATAATATTCAGTATTTAATGAAAATTGTATGAAAAATTAAATCAAAAAGTTGGCTGGTTGGTTGTTATTTACAAAATATTACAAATATAATAAATGAAAGAAATTCTAAGTGGCACTAATACAAAAATCGATATGCGAATGATAGATTAAACCTTACTTATAATAATTTATAGTAGCAATTGTTTAAGAATTACTTAATATATTAAATATTTGACACTGGAGCTGCAGGCCGGACGCCAGGACTGCTCGTGGAGGTGAATAAATGTAATCTAATTGCATTAAACATAAGAGTGGAATTGTGATTGTATGTCAAAGCAAACATATCATTAAAGTGATATATTATTCAAATAAATAGGTGGTCAATTTTTTTCCCCTTCTGGATGTATGTGGAAAGTATACCAACTAACAATGAAATACGAAATAATGTTAAACGAGGCCAGTGCATCTGGGCTCAAGTGTGTATCTGTAAACTCGACAGATCAGTTCGATCTCTGCTCGAAGAAATTAAATATGTAATCATTTCATTTCTTTGCTCTGGTGTCGAGGCAAAGCGCCAGAGTTCCGCCACCTAACTCGCAATGTCTCCAGTGTTCGCCGGAAAATGGGGAACGGAGTGTACTAACTCTAGATTTCTTCTCTGACCTGCTGGGTGCGGGATACAGCGTGAATACATACATTACATAAAAAAAAATACATACATTACATAAAAAAAAATACATATTACATATAACAATACTAAAAAAAATTACGTATTACATATAACATACATACATTGTCATAATATTCACACGGTTCTGATGGTTCTTATTTTTGAATGAATCATTTGTTAATAAATTATTAAGAAAATATTTATGAAAATATTTATGATGAATATTGATATGACAATAAAAGGTTTTAGTCTTGCTTTAAATATTGTTATAATGAAAAACGATTTTATTGTATGTGATATTATTGATATTACAATGTGTTAGTTTAATATATTAATATAAAAACATTAAAATATACAAAATATTTACAATGAACAATCCTATAAAAATGAGAGATTCCAAATTTAAAAGTAACATTTTGTTTATTTTTAATTGTAGGTAACAAACTTAATAAATACTTAATAAATAATTAAGAAAATATTTATGAAAATATTTATGATGAATATTGATATGACAATAAAAGGTTTTAGTCTTGCTTTAAATATTGTTATAATGAAAAACGATTTTATTGTATGTGATATTATTGATATTACAATGTGTTAGTTTAATATATTAATATAAAAACATTAAAATATACAAAATATTTACAATGAACAATCCTATAAAAATGAGAGATTCCAAATTTAAAAGTAACATTTTGTTTATTTTTAATTGTAGGTAACAAACAGTATCTATGGCCAGAGCCTAAGTAGATGAGATGAACACAAGTAAATGTGGTTTTTTTACATCAATATAAAATTACATCAATATGACTTAATTCCTCGTATTTTTTACCCCATATGATTTATTTTTTTTTGCGTGACTTCAAAGCATTTACTTATAAGCTCTTAGTTTACTTCATTGTGTAGAAGCAGGTACCAACATTAGAAAGACGTCTAATTTATAAATAATTCATGTTAATCGTAATAAAACTAAAACAAACTTATTAGAATTTTTTGACGTTAAATCTTTTTCATGGTATACTAAAAGTAATTCGAAAGCTGGTAGGAAAATATATAATTGCTATTGTGTTCTCAGATTGAATTGCAACGAACATTGTATATGCATACTTATATGGTCATCAAGATTAAATTATTTAAGTCCCAGTCAAAGTAAAAGTAGTACTTAGTCAAATTTAAGTCTCAAAAATGGTTTAAACAAACGTTACACAGGAACAGAGAAACAACAGAACTTAATTAATTATTTTATTTATAATTTAAATTTATTTAACAAAAATATTAAAGAAATAAAAACGCCATCCATATAAAATAAATATAAAAAACTTTAAAGTGCACAAATTATACTATTGTACACTTTTAATATATAAATTCGTAACTTTTAAAACTTAAAAAAAATACATTTTATTTACACTAACAAATAAACACCTAATTAGTTTTTTAAACGAGGTAGTTAAAAGAAATCCTGTCGCTTATTTAAATTAAATTAGACCTTAATATTCGTCAATTTTGTTAGTGCACATCTCGCGAATATCGAAGGAACTTAGTACGTAGGTAACAATTTTAATACATCTAACAGTTTAAAAAAATTATATCTTCTTTCTTCAAGACATTAAATTTAAACGAAAACTGAAATGCTGATAGTAAATATGTTAGTTAATGTCTCTTGAACTTTTCAGAAGTTGGTTGAGTGGAGATGAAGTAAATTGCATAGAATATGCCACCAGCTGCTAGCAGAATTGTTGATAGCACAACTATATATTCCGCACGATTTCTATAAAAAATATATATTTAGGGTTAAATACGAAAGTAAGATTAAAATCATTTATAATTATTATTTTTATTTATATTTATTATTATTTTATAATTATTAAGTTATAATCGTTGGATATATACTATGATAATTCAATCTATAAAATAATATTAAGCATTAAAATCACTCGACTGTCGAGCAGTAACTATTTTAAAAATAATTTTGATGAAGATTTTCTGTTTTGTCCTTAAAGAATATTTTTTAATAAATATTACTACAGGTTTATTATATTATAAAATACTTACTCAAAGGGAGTTCCACACACGGTATACCAAGACGAGCCCTCAGGCGGCAAAATGTTGTTTACGCAGTGAAAGTTGAAATATGCTTCATCATAGTCTTGGGGGCAGAAATATTTACGTTTATACAAAGTCTGAAAAGCAGAAAATAAATGTTAAAGAAAAACAACAAATGAAGCGGGATTGTTTTTTCTTTCAAATAGTTTATAGATATGGTGAAAAAATCTTTTGAAAATTATTTTGTTTGCTTGCATAAGACTATAAATAACTAAATGTGTACCTATTTGCATTTAGTAACAAAAATGCATCCTATAGCTCTTTTTATCTAACTGGACACAAAAGAAGACTATAATTCACTCTGATATCAAGTCAGACGTTGGGTTCTGCCACTCATCACGCAATGCTTCAAAACGTCAACGAAAAGTGAGGACGGAATATCTTCACACTAGATTCCTCCTGCCTACAGATATATGCGGTATACTGTTCCCTAAAGTTTGAACCCATCTATCTTTCACTAGCTTATAGTCAGACACGTTCCAAAAGCAACATGACAACAATGCGTCCAGAATTCGACGGAAAGTAGGGAGCGGAGTATCTTAACACTACGCTCCCTCTGCCTACCCTGCTACATGCGGGATATAGAAGTACCAGGAAGCTGAAGGAACAAGAAATTAAGATATAAGAAAATAGTAATAGACCTGGAAAAATGGTGTGACTAGAGAAGATGAGTCGTGGCAAGGACCAACAGGTTCATGAAGTCCTACGGACCGTTCCTTCGATGGATCAAAGAAAACCACAAACACCCAGTATGTAATGTAATGAGCCACCAGTTGTAATATCAATATATAATCCATGAACGTTAATCTGAAATAATTAATAATAATTAACTTACGCCACAACTAGGTTTAAAATACACAAAAAAATATATAATTTACAAAGAAAATATAAAAAAAAGAATGCAGTAGTAATTAAAACTCTGTAAAATAATATAATGCAATATAAAAAAAAGTTGCTGAAAATTATTGTATTCAAAAACGATATTGTTGAACTACTGTCCGTATGTCTTATATTTTAAAATCTATCAAATAAACATTTTATTTAAACAGATGTGACCTTTAATTGTTTAATACAATAGTACAAGATCACTGGTAATCAATTTATTCTCTGTATTATATTTTACTTTTTATAGTCATAGTAATTAGATAAAATAGTTATAAATTAATATTAGGTATACATTAAATTGAAGACGTTATTTTCAAAGATCGGCTTCGTCCGCTTAAGCTTATGTTATATTATAGCCAAACAATTCCAAATCTTTACATAAATTGTGTTTGTATAACTATGTGTTATTCTGACCTATAAACTATATTATTGTAAAGCTTCATCTAAATCTGTTCAGTAATTTTTACGTGAAAGTTTAAACAAAATAATCATTCTCACAAACTTTCACATTTATTATATTAGTAGGATATTCAAATTAGAATTATTTAATTACCTAACATCAATCAAATTTTAAATTGAAGTCATGAATATATAAAGAATACCCATTATGGTAAATAAAAAAATACTCATACATACTTTTTTTTATTCCGCCTACGTGGGTTTAAAAGTCCGGACAGAATGACAGCAAAGAAAATAGAAAATAGAAGGAAGAAAGTAACTTCAGAGTGAATTTTAAAAACATCGTGCAATGGATGATAAATGGGTACAAATAAAAGTACGCCCCCCGGCATGCCAAGTGCCGTAGCTATCAACAGAGATTTCCACTCCACCCATATCCTGAAACAAAAAACATTGTGTAGTTATACTTAACTTTGTCTATGTATTTTGAGGGAACATAAAATATCTTTTTGATGATGCATATCTGCTATATGGTAGGCAAGGGGAACCTAACATTAAGACACGCCGTTCCCTATTTTGCGCCGACTATTTGAGATATGACATATTGGGCGGAACTCAACAACTTTGCTTTGGTACTCGAGAGAAAAAATGAATGAAAATGAAACGAACTCACAACCGTAGCGTTTACATTCACAAATTGGTGCCCCTGCACCCAGACTGCCTCAGATAAAATAGTTAATTATGTTTTAGAATAAAGTTTATTTACATTGCGGAACACCATTGGCGAACTTCGGGCTCCATCCGTTTTCTGCTCTCGTGGAAGAAAAAATAGAAACTTGCAGCAAATGTCGCGTGGAAGTAGTATGAATTCCACGGGACCCAATAATGACGGTCGAAAATGTTGGGGTCTGTGTCGTGCCAAGTCCAATGTACGAATTTCACCGCGACAATATCATAAGGAATGTCTATCAACACCGTAATCAGACCAACGGCAAAGGGTTCAGCGTATGTTGGCAAATTAAGCTTATGGACTGCGAATGCGGCGTGATAAATGAATGCTGGGTCTGGAAAGTAAGATTGACGATGGAAAAATAGATTTAAAAATTGTGAATATATTAGTTTATATATTTATATATTATATATATAAAACATGCTTACACAAAAATATTATGTGGAGCGGTAGTCTAGCACCGAGCAAAACAATAGGTGTTTGTGAATGCCAAAAGTTATCATACTCAGGCAGTACAAAATGCCGAAAATTATCTGCGTAAAGTCCATGCAGTATAGTGCCTAACCAGAAGTACGGCCACCTTCCTCCTTTACTCAGAGCTGAAAGATTAGATTAGAACATTAGAATTTTTTTATTTAAAATAATCTTTAAATTAACTTGAACTTGAAATAAAGTAAATTGTATTACCGTGAATCAGCGTAACTAAGCCGGCCAACATGTATATTGATTGAGATATCAAGTAAGTAGGTTGTGCTTCCCATAGCGGCCACACGTCGTTCACAGTGACGAGCCACTGCTCCCACTGAAAGTATAGTATATAGTATCTATAAATAATCCAAAACATCGAGGACCATGAATTAAGCAAGGGAAGAGAGAGAGAAGATCGAACCCACAACCGCGCGTTTATAGTCACACACTTGAACCCCTGCGCCACTACTGGCTTCATTATTTTATTTAAAATTCTAATTAAAAGTTAATAGTTGTTATGGTATTTATTAGATTATTTATATTTAATCCATATACGTATCTAATCTAGATGATGCTGACCTTGAGATTCAAAATGTAACGGTCCGGAAGCGTAAAGAGCGGACCAGACTCCAAAGCAAAGGCAGATTGCTTAAATGAATCATAGTACAAAAAATGGAGAAAATAATCTAATTATAAAATATATAAAAGAAAATCCAAAAATTATACAACAGTAGACAAGTTAAACAGACAAAAAACCTAGACAGAAAACAAGTTACAATACAATAAAATACACAATTATATAACATAAAGTTTGTAATTAGTACAATGAAATAGTACAATGTAATAGAAGTGTAAGCTCATTCAATGCAATTAAGCGAATTAATTATTTAAAGCTACCCACCCTAAAAAAAAATGCATTGAATGAGTAAGCAAAAAAAAATGTGTTACTTTAATTGATTAATGTACGACCGACTACAATTATTTACTATGATAACCAATGTTTCCATGCAAGTGGCCTATGTGTTTTTAATGGAAATAAAATATCTTTAACCGAAAATCATTATTTCATGTAAAATTTTAAAATTTGTATACGCGGGTATGTGAATATGTTCCAGCTATGTAATATATCATAACTATATATTAGTAGTACTACAACCTAATATTACAATATACTTTAAGAATAGTCAAATGATAAGTAAAAATGTTACAATACACGAAATAAATAATTTGAAATATCGCACCAATCTAAAGACATCAGTTAAATAAAATATTTAATGAGTCACCTTGTACCTTGAACCTTTGTACGTTTGCTATAATTTTACTATAAATTTCTTAAACTACCCTCTCAGTCATCTTGTTTCGCATAATATTCATACTTATTTTCTTTGTAGTATCAGAGACTATTATTAGATTATTGTAACTTTTATTGCATTACTATGTACGCCTATTCGATATCACTTTACTACTTAAATTAATATTTAATTTAAATAATTTCCTCAGACACATCACACGTCAGACACCTGTGCCCGCCATTTTTATTTCATTATTTTATTTAAAACTCTAATTAAAAGATATTCCACACGAAGATAACAGTTGTTATGGTATTTATTAGATTAATTATCTTAATCATCTTCCGATTTATATTTTATTATTATGTTAACTCAGATTATACAAAAATATATATTATATCTATTTACTTTAAATGCATTTAAATTCACATTCGCAAAACAAATAATAAAAAAAACTTACTGTAGTACTATCTTCGTTCATATCGTCGTGTCGAATTCGTCTTCGGGTTTGTGACGTGTTCCTATGGCAGCTACCGGCAAACTGATACAAGATTTAAATACTGAACACTGATCACAGACAACTTTTACTGATACGTTTATGACATGCGATGTACATATATACGGCAGACGCCAGACGCATTGTGACTTCCGGTACAATTTCTTTAAAAATAATATCTTATCTATACGTAATTGATTGCCATAATCATTGCGTACATAGCTAATCATAATTTAATTATTAATTGTTATATTTATTTATTTATTTAAATACTTTATTACACCACAATTGATATTAATTAACTAAAACACAAAACGAAAAAACAAACATAAATTAACTTAAGCAACAAACAGAATATAAAAAAAAAACAAATGAAAAATGGTGTTAGGCGGCCTTATTTACTACTACAGGTGATCTCTACCAGGCAACCTTTAACTTAAAAAAAAAGAACTACTACTACGTGTAAAAAAAATATTTTTTAAAATAATAAACGTATTTATAGAACTACATGCTATAATTCAGGAACGAGAGGATGATAGAGGACAGTGTAAAGGAGTGAAAGGATGTGGAGATTACGTCAATATCTGATAGTGAGCAGTTTGAGTTGAATCCTATAATCGGCGGCGTAATCAAGAAGAGGAAGAAGAAAGTTGCATGTTAATTTTCCTTATGTTTTCTTTATATGTGTGTATGTTGAATTAAGAAACTGTAAATAAATGTTAATTTTAGTGTAGTATTGGTAATTTTATGTAAAATGTCTATAATCAGTTTATATTTTTTAAGCAAGCGTCTGAACGCGACATAAAACATGGAATTCTTAATAGCAGTAAACCTGTAATAAAACCGTTTATAGATGTATATAAAAATAAGAATAATATACCGAATGTTCTTATAGGTTTCCTTCTCTTTTAAAAGCTATTTAGTATTTGGATTATTACAACATTAATATTGTCATACTAATTAATAATTATTAGTCTGTGACTGAGACTGTAAATCGAAATAAGCAAAATGTCAATATTTAAAGGAATTAGCAAAATAATAAATAATAGCATTATTTTAAATAAGAAAGCTGCAAGAAATATTACTGTTAATACTTTCAGACTTAATAAAACCTTTACACATTCTATACGAGTAAAGAATCCAAAAAAGGAGCCAGGGGAGATCATAAAATGGGTGTTATTGGTAAGGTTATAAATCATTATTTTTCATTAGTACTTAAGATACTCCGTTCCCTCCGTTTAAAATATAGATAATAGAGATTTCCTTCCTTGTTATAATTTTACTATACATGTTATAGAATTATATTTTTATGTGAGGCGTATCTCATGGCCGTATATTTATTATGAATTTGCTGAAAATGCCATTCTATTATACAAACTATTTGCGTTTTTTTATAAAATAAATCAGCTTCACGCTGGATCCCGCACATAGCAGGGTAGGCAGAGGGAATATTAATACACTCCATTCCCCACATTCCGCCAAATTCTGGA
>FASU01013773.1:0-10705 GCA_001486225.1 Heliconius pardalinus sergestus | reverse complement strand
TAAATATTTATTATCAAAATATCCTTTATTACAAATAGACTATTAAAAGCAGTTTATAATTTCTTCCTTCTGGTGAAAAAGCGGCGCGCGCGGCGTTCAGCTCCGCCACACACACGCAATGCCTTTAGAATTTTGCGGAAAGTAGGGAACGGAAGAATCTTAATGGGAACAAAGTGTCGTAACCCCAGGTTTCCTCTGCCTACTCTGCTATGTGCAGGATAAGTACAGTGTGAAGCTATGATGTAAATATTTTCTAGAATTTTTTCTAATAAGCGTCGGATATACGAGACATAGTTATCACTATTATAAGCATAAACCTAAAAATCAGCTGTTCTTTGTATAGTTAGTTATTACTTATTATGCAAATTTATAATTTGAAGGTTCCCGACCTGCAAGATAACTGTTTTTGTAAAATTTATTATGCTTTATGTTAAAAATGTAAGAGATAAGGATACTTATTAGATGTATGAAGTCATTAGACTCAGTAGTTATGTTAAAACTTAATATAACAATGCTTTTTTTTATCGTGAGCTTAGTTTTTATAAAACGTAGTTAGTTAGTTAGTTCATTTTCCATATTAGCCATTCTATTATTTATTACGTACATCTATATAGAATTCATTGAGAATAATATGTTATTAATTTTTCTTTTAATTTAGTAGTATTTCGGATGTAGAAAACCAAAGTGCGGCGTTGGGTTCTGCCACCCGACATTCAATCTCTATTAAATTAACAAAAAGTGAAAAAGTGTCGTGACTTCTGTTTTCGTAAAGTTTCAGGCCATGGGACGAGACGTATCGCGGCCAAGCAGGCTGGGACACGAGCGGTAGAGGCTACTACTTCGCATCCGGGCGACCTGACGCCAGCGCGTGGGGACAGCGTGAATATTCTAGGTACTTATAAAATGTATATTTCATTTATAAAAGGAAAAGCGAAATTAAGTATAATAAATATTATTGTTTTAATATGAAAAAAATATCTTTCTGTATCTGCTGTATTTGTTGGTTAAAAAACCTTGGTATACTTGACTAATTCACTCTCATAATCAAATGGCTACTCGTTGTTTATGACACATTCAACTAAAAAACCCTAACCTTTCATAATATTTTGTATTAGTATAAATTACTGAACAAATCAGTTAAAGGCGGCACTAAATCAGTTAAAGGCGGTAATATGCCTCTTAACAATAATTTTAGAAACTATTAAATATGCAACTTTAATTTTGAAATATCATCAAGAGCCTTCTTTGAGACTCAAGCTCAAGGTATTATTTGTAAACGTTTTTAATATCAAGATTCTTTCACGTGTAGAACTACCGCTTATACGTTCCACAACCCAAACTCCCTATCCTCCGATGGACACGTAGGCCCATATGTAAAATATCCTTTCGTTGTGATTATTTAAAGTAATAAAAAATCTATATCTAATTATCTTACCATAAAAAAACATTTCAGACCAGCAACTTCCGGTAGCTGGCCGAATAGCGGATACTCCGGATACTCCGGATACTCTGGGTACAGTGGATCTGCATACAGTTACCCAGGATACGCCTCGACCGGATACGGCGGATACCAGGATAATAGCGGATACGGATACGGACAAGGGCAATCCAGCGGATGGCGAAATGTAGGAGAGAGGCGACCTTACAGGGATCAGAGGTGTGATTGATTGACAAGTAATTTGTTAATTTGTTATTATCTATTCGATTAAAATAAATATCACAATTTACAATAAATAATTAATAATTAAATGGAAATGAATATTTTGCATTTTTATTTCAAACATAAAAGGCAAGCAGAAAATAAATAAAAAGTACTTTTTTTAGTTCACTAACTTGCAAATAAAACAATACATATATTGGTGTGGATAAATAAAATATATTTTTGAATTCCATCACTCCACACGCAATGCCTTCAGAATTTGACGCTTTACGTTGTAATACATATTTGCTTAAAAATATTATATTTAAATTCCAGCGGCGTAGCAAATCTAGATAGAAAACCAGCTAAAGACAACCGTTACGGACAAAATCAGGGTTACAGTCAAATAATAACCTACCAACCGGGAACCTACACTCAAAGCAGTACCACTCCCGCCACCAGCTACCTGTTCCAGAGAGAAGATGAAATTGTCACGCAGGAAACTACTTTAAAAGTATAATAATTCGGCCATTTTGTTTAAAATACGCCATGTTGATTTAAAGATGGATAGAATAAATAAAAAAAGCTATATAAATTTATTGAGATTTGAGATATTGATTTTAAAAATTTATAAATGTGTGAAAAAACAATAAACACCTCGTCTTCTCTTTCCAAAATGATCCTCATATAACAATTAGTTATAGGCAATTTTGTGAATAGATTAAATTAAATTAAGTACTTATACTTATTATATAATAGACGCTTAAAAAGTAAGATCTGTTTTTTATTGTTTCGCATAGGTTATTATTACTTTAGAAAGAACAAACAATTATTTTTTGTTTTACATACGGTGAAAGATTGTAAAAGAAAACACTAAAAAAAATTATATACAGAAAGAATATTTTCAAACTACAAAACTGATAAGAGTCTGTAGCAGGATTCTTGAAATTCTGAAATTATAAGCTGTCTTTCCTATTTTTATATAATAAAAATCCATAATACTAGTTATTACAGTTATTTTTAAGATAGTAAAGACTGTACTCTAAGACGGGTATTAGTTTTTCAATGATATTATATAAAAATTGTAAATAAAATACTTGTGAACTATTTAAAATGTAGAGTCCAGCGCAGAATACAGCAACCAATATTTCTCTATGGTGATCGCGGCCATATATTACAACTAGATGATATTACTATGGCACGCTAATACTACGGAGGATAATAAATAATAATATAAAAATAAATAATTGATTCCTATCTTCAGGTCCAGATACAAATTTATATGGCGCCTAAAAGTATTTATTAGCAATGTGCCTTATTTTAAAATTTTAACATTTTATTAAAATTTAGTTTTGTTAGACTCTACATACCTACCTACTTACATACGTACATAGATACAATGTGTTAAGTGCCCCACGAAAAAAATCATTTTCATAAAGTAAACTAAATAATTTTATATCAATAGATATTAAACTTAAAAATAAAAGACCCAATCACTCTTTTAATTTTTAGCAAGTGTCTATCTAGCTAGCAAAATAGGCTAGCGCTTAGACGGTTTCGAGATTACATGGATTAGTTAAGTTAAACAATGTGTAGTTTCAATCGGAACTTGATAGGTGTATAGCTCTTTAGTGTTCCGAGAAACACGTCAACGGTTTAATTTTAGCCATATAATTCAGAATTACCGTAAAATTAGAAAATATATATACAAATACAATGTTTTCCTATCGATTCAATTGAGATATTTTCTTCAATTATAGATCGTATCGTCTCAACGCACCAGACATCGAACCCACAACTGTCGCGTGTTGACACACAGACACTCAGTTCAGTTCAGTTCTTAATTTATGGCGTTTCGAGCGTGTCAGTTGGGCTCTAATCACTTCGCCAATGTCACTTTATATGGAGAACACAAGAAGGAGATTATACGATAATAAAGAGACCATATTAAGACGTTAAGACGTTCGTTTTTTACTTTTCGCACGAATTCGAGATATTACATATTGAGCGCCGGAACTCAACGCCGCACTTTGTCTGTCAGAGTAAATAATTCTAATATGATCAGTCCTCTAAATGGGATCGAATGTACAACCATCTCGTTTGGTGATGTCTCTCTGTACCGCGACAGAATTAATACAATACAAACGTAATTTTTTTAAATACAATATAATTTAAAATTATAACATAATTTAAGCAATAACTAAACGGTCCGCCATTTCTAATCAGTTGATTCATCCATATCTATAAGAACGTGAATTATTTATATCGAACAATTAATGATAATGATAACGCGATATTGTTTCTACTTCGATTGTAAAGTGATCGCCCACTCTGCCCAATATCCTTGTGAGTTTTGACACGTCAATATATTTTTTTAATTAAAATTAATAATTGCTTGAAATTCGTGATTTTAGTGTTGCTTATTTAATCTGTATTTAGCTTTTTAATTTTTACATGTTTTGCGGGTAGTCAGTAGGAACGTAGTGTTAAATCACTTTGCCCTTTATTCTCTCGATTGATTGTAATAGTTTTTTTTAAACTTGCCTGTGATTTAAACTACCTAATTAATGATTTCATTTCTTATTCTTAGGGAGAGCAAAGTACAGATTAAATAATCGATACTTTTCCAAGGATAGAAAGTATTAAAAATGACGGAGCAAGACTCAGTGAAGGTAGCGGAGCCCGCGCCGAGCTCCGTACAAGTAGTTAATGGGGATAGTTCGGTCCAAGGAGGGTCGGTCCAAATAGCAAATGGAAACGGAAATTCTGTCCAAGTTGCAAAAGTAGACGCGGTCCAAATCGTGAATGGAGAAAACTCAGTTCAAGTTGTAAATGGAAGAGCAGACCAATCGCTGAAACCACCTGCTAGTAAAGCGTAAGTAACATGTTTTTTATGATTTTAATTTGTAAGATTAAGAAAGTACTTGAATTATATCTAAAGGTTGTCTTGGATATGCTACAATTTGAAATAGACGCAATTTTCATGAAAAAAAATAATAATTTGACGTCATCTACATATATTTATCTATCTAAGAAGTTTGCATGTCGCCATTAGCAGATTTTTTTATCCAAAATATTAGAATCTACTATGAAATGTTCTGAACTATTGAAAAGTTCAGATTCAGAGTTGTATAAGAATAACAACTTTATGAAAATGTATTTTGCTTTGTTAGAAATATAATTTTATAAACACTTATATTAATTGCAAACACTTAAATGTGTAGATTATTCTACTAAAACGATAATTCCATAAATATTTCCTATTATCTTTTTACTTAAGTAGATATATTTGTACTTTTTCAGTATTGATCGTTTAATTCTTTAGCATGTACTTTTTTATACTTCTACCATATACTATATTTTATTTTTATTAAATAAATATTATAAAAATGTAAAAATGTCATATTTTAAGTCGTCCTTGGGTAGATTGAAATCAATTAACGTTCGAGACATACATTTTTATCGTTAATAAGCGCAATAAATGATATAAAATCAATAAATATCGCTTACGTAAACCGTAATCTGTCGAGTGTAATATTTACTTGTAAATGTGTATGTAATTATATAGAATACCTGCGATAATTTCTATCATTTAAAATCAAATATTAAGGCTCATTTATAAATCGCTCTCAAGTCTGAGTTCGATCTTGGTTTGCCGTTCAAGATCAATCTCAAATTTGAGTGCGGTGTAAAAATACAGGCCTATAAGTACATGAATACAATTTATATTTACGCGTGTAAATTGGCACTTCGGTCAGTGAGTAAGTCAGTATGCCCAACTCTTACTTCTTATCCTTTAACCAGATAAAAGCGAGTACCTGGGTGTATACTACTACTACGATTTTCTAGGACAAATTATTCGTACCACACTTGAACAAACAAACTACATAGCTAATTGATCAAGAATTTATCTTAATTGAACATCCATTCAGAATAATCAAGGTTGTTATTGGATAAATGAATATTATTACAAAAGCTTGTAAATACATACATAACCAGAGACGTCACTCAACACGCAATATTTTGAGAATTCGGCGGAAAAATGAGGAATGGAATTTGTAAAATACTCTTGCTCATTTAATTATCTTACAGTAGTGTCGCTTAGAAAGGGAAGCTGTTGGAAGTACTCATTATATTTATGTATTAAATATGGGTTAAGTAGCCTACTGTAGCAAGACTTACCCTATACGTGAGGAATTAAATAATAATTAATTAATTAATTTAAATAATAATTAATTAATTAATTTAATTACATAATTAATTAGTTTTATTACATAATATTTAAATATATAAATTGGAATTTATATATCTCTCAAAATTTTATGTAGAGACAACCCTAAATAAATGTGCTGCTTACAATTGCACGTATTCGACTGCGGTTGTATTGATGATAGATTTTTGATTCAATTAATTTATGATTCTGATTCTGTATTTTCTGTCAGCATCTCTAAAATATAAACACTATTATTACACAATTGAGTTTTTCTTAAAACTACGATAGTTGATTCAAAATTTACTTAGGGAAATTTATATTTATAGTCTATACAGTGTACATTTAAGCTTTCAAAGCTCAATGACTATTTATCTATATATCTTAATATATAAAATATTAGAGTTTTAAACAACATTTTTTTAAGGGAACTTGTTGAGTGGCGAAACTAAACGCCGGACTTTTGCTGAAGAAATGAAAATAATAATAAATAATCCATGCCCTCGAGTGTGGATCGACCCAACAACCGTCGCGTTACAGTCACATTCTTGTGCCTCTGGGCCACGACGGCCTTATTTTAATGACATATTTAAATAAATACAAAACAAATAAACATCGCACATTAGCTCTTCGTCCTTAATTGCCAACATTTTCATTCAACGGAGACTATGCATGTGCTTAAATTAACATAAGTTGAAGGAGATTAAGAAAACATTGATGTTCTTTTGCTTTACACTTTACATATATTAGAGGTTTTACCTGTAATGCGCATGAAGTAATGAAGTAATATAATAAAATATATAAAATCTAAGAAAAAAATTTTAACGTCAAGTGCTACAAGTGTGTGAAAGGTGCCAAAAATTATATGAACCTAAGCTTTATTTAATTATTCTTAATCTTCTTCTTCTTGCTTCGTCATCAGACCAGCTCGATTATACCATCTCTTTGTTATGTCATTATCATCTAAATTACATGTGATTGTGATATTTCCTATCTGCCAAATTCAATTCTTGCATTTTTTGCATAGTTATAAAGTTACATATTTAGATTAGGTCTTACACTTAGGTCTTTTCTACCACGCAATGGATTTTAATGCGATTTTCACTTAAACCAGAATTATTCAAGAAGAAAGTTTGTACATATGCATGTTAATTTAGTGTAGAATACAGAGTGAGTGGGACTAGTATTATTATATTAATAAGTCAAAGATAGACATTTTCATAGAGTTTGAAAACATATGGCACGACAGTTCGGAGAGCATTAGCGGTGAGCATAATTTTCTTTTCCTCGCTCTGGCAACAAGAAAAAACTCGGCGTTAAGATCCGTTATTCAACATGTAATGTCTTGAGAATTGGAAGGAAATTGGCCAATGGAAGGAATAGGGAACGTAGTGCCTAATCAGGGTGAAGTTAAGTAAAAAATGCAATATTTAAGATTGATTTGCAGATTTGCAGATTAAAGTAAGCTAACACTGACTTTAAATTCTTTATAATTATATACATATATCATCAACTGACCTCATGTTTGTAATAAACACTTGGCTTTTTATAATTTTCCTATTACGATCTTCCTGAATGGAAGGTTAAAAGACTTTCCTGTTCCGCGAAATTATATTGTTTTGTTTGTATAATAATATAAGATTAAACATTCGGAACAATCATAAATAAAAACGAGTTATTCAACAAAAACTCTTGTTGCTATCTCAAATATCCATAGATAGCGTACCGATATAAATAAATATACGTTTCCAGCGTTAATAGTTGAAATTATTTGTAATACAATTTATATAATACAAAATTGAAAATGTACAGATAGATAATGTGTAACCGTATGTTAAATAAAATTATAAATATTTATTTAAATATCAAAGGCTGGTCGTGGTGTAGGGGCACTTACGTGCGACTGTTAACGGGATAGATCGTGGGTTCACTCTGGTCACAAGTCAAAGCGCAGCGTTTAGTTCCGCCACTCAACACGCTTAGCCTCCAGAATTTAACTAAAGTGTCTTAATGGGAACGATCTTGTCACTAGGTTCCCAGGTTCCGTCCGCCTAGGATAGGCACATGATCAATGATATTATACGTAATTAAACATGCAGACTCTGATTTAAGATAATCAAAGTGCACAAAGGGTCCTTGTCGAACGATTAACCGATTAACAGACATTAGCGACTAGCCTTAACATCCAAATCTGACCTTGTAATTACAAAAGAAATTGCTTACCACGTGTGCGGAGTTTACTTTGGAAATATAACCTGTATAACATTGTAATAAAGAATATTATTTCAATTCCAAAATAAGATATACGGCTTACTAGTAGGGGTCTCAAGTAAATTCAAGATGTTACCTTTGAAAATGTTTTGATATTTCTCCTTAACATATTTCTTTTATAAACTATAATAAACTTTATTTGAATGTAATAAAGTCTTATTTATATTATACAAAAATGAACAGTTAAGTCTTTTTGTAACATTTCCTAAAACACAGGCTACAAAGGTGGCTCTAGAAGTTGGAAGCGACGCTCTCACTTGACCGGTCCCGACTTGACGTCAGTTTACCGCCAACGCTTGAACTAGTCTCATGTCAAACGCGACAGTTAACAGTCGTTAACGAAACGTCAAAAATATTATTTTTTGTTATTAAAAAAAAACAATCGTGCGTTATAAGTTCTAACAAAAAAAAGTTATAGCTGCTAGTTAATTTACGTCATACGTTCAAGTGATAGATATAAGATAAGGTGATAACGAAATCGATAGTGTTTTTTCTCATCAGTTTTGGGAATTTTTTGGTTTGGTGTAGTGATGCAGCGGGAATGTGCATTGGATTTATTATAATCGAGTTTTGGCTTGAACGAGGTGAGTGTTTTTGCGAAGAGGTCGATGACATACAGACTATAGTCTTGATTTTTATTATTCATTCATCTGTTCGATACGGAAGAATTACCATAGAATTGAGACAAGCGGTTTGGTCGTAAAATTAACTTATTTTAAAATTTTTATTGTCAATATAAATTGCATTTTTTAAATTTTTTAATAGAACGATGCTAGAGCAAAAACGTATTTTTAAATTCTAATACTTGTTATTGTAAAAGAAATAATTATATAAACAGAAACAATTATAAAAATATAATAATAACTCAATGTCTTAAATAAACAATGAAGTAATTACTCTCAAAGCAGTTTTTTTTTTCAGTCGGAAATAGGATACATACTTTTAGTAGGAATGATCAATCCGAGTTAAAAATCTGTATCTTTAAGTTTCGTCGGCCCAAAGGCCAAAGTTCGCTCAAAATCTCAAAATTGGGCCAACACACTTGCCTCGATATTTATTACAATTAGCATAACGCAGTGAAAGCAGAAGCCATGAAGGCAAATGCATTTTGCATTCAGCCTTCGTTGAACTTTTTCACAAAAGTAAGGTAGCCTGACTAATCGGCAAAGCAGGTCGTTACTTTGTGTTTAATCATTATAATCAAATTAACTTTATTAATAACCTTCACAGAATATACCAGAATAAACATCACCTATCGCCCTACTTTCGTTAATCTGCTTTAAATTAGACACATTATAAAATCCATTTTCTGATGTAAGTGATATTAGTTTCATAAGAAATTGTTATGACAATAATTTATACTAAGAAATTAACTAAATTGATAGCATTGGTATTTGGTCTTTTATATATTGGAAATTGACGCAAATTAAATTGAAATATTTTATCATAATGACAAAATAGAAGCTACAAATATTTCTTGAAATTGTACGAGGAAGTTTTTGAAGTAATACAGTGATTTTAAGTAAGTTCAAATTACAAGGAAATATTATTCATGTCAAGTATAAATGAAACAAGAATGTTCGGATTATTACTTTATTAAAAAAAAGCTCAAAAGAATGGTTATGACAGACAAACAGACGTACAAAAAATATCCTATTAAATTTCTGTTTCTTCTCTTGAATTACGGAACCCTAAAAAGAAATTAAACGTGGCCTATTTTGTGCCTAACTAAAAGCGAACGGTTGCCAGTTCGGATCTCATCGAAAATATATGTATATTTGTAAATAAATTTATGAATGTATGGAGAACAGAGTGATTATTCACCAAGCATTATATTAGAACGGTCGCGCCTACAGTCAGTCGCTGTGTGGCTGTGGGTTCAATTTCCACTAAGGAAAATGAATTAATTTCATTCCCCTAGGCCCTAGCTAGACCAAGCACAGGTTAAGTTCCGTCGCGCATCTCAATGTGGGCCAGAGCGTAAGTAACAGTGTCTAATCATTAAGTTCTCTCTGCTTACTCCCTTATATGCACAATAACATGAAAGATGCGTGAAAATGCAAGCAAATCCAATATCGTTATAAAAGTTATTTAAAGGGCGATTGACTCACATTGAATAAATATTTTAATCAATGATGTCACCGTAAGGCATATGTTTAGAATTATTTGTAGATACCTACTGAAGTGTCATTGTTTTGTGAATCGACTCGTATTACTACTACGATGCACTATTTTACTAAATAGCTGTAAGTTGAGGCCGTCTTGGCGCAGATACAGCGTTTTACTTTAAACGCGACGATTGTGGGTTGGATCTTCATTCGAGGGTATGAATTTTTTGGTCCATTTCACCGCTCTCTTACGACAACATATGAAGTTGAGGTCCACCACTCAACACAATGCAAGCGGAATGTATACACAGAATGTCTTGAAATTAAGTACAAGATGCGGTAATATACTTAACATATTATTTGATACATTATTTTTTAAATTGAGTATTAGGATAAAAGTGATCTGAGTCAATAAATATGAATTTACCAAAATAAAAAAATACAGATGTAATGAATTGGCATTTTAATTTTAATATG
>FASU01013769.1:0-10087 GCA_001486225.1 Heliconius pardalinus sergestus | reverse complement strand
GCCTCCCCTAATTCTCGCCACTGCATCCGGGCCACCTCCATAGTAGTAAATATTAATAAAAAATAATTAAAAACAAAAATCGTTGTTTCCATTTACAGGAAAAAGTATTTCAACAGTGCTAAAAACAAATTCCACAAGCCAGACACGATAGTCAAGCCTAGTGAAGCCTTTTGCAACACCTTGAGGATTATAGCGGAGAAGGGTGGCGATGAACTTTACAACGGCACCCTCGCTGTCGAGCTCTTGGAAGATCTCAACAGAGTTGGCAGTATTATAACAGCGGAAGATTTGAGAAATTACGAGTAAGTATTACTTATATTTTCTTCATCTAATGTAGATTTATTTGTTATCTCGCAGACAGAGAAGAAGATCTTATAAGGGTTCCTTCCTTTTTTTCTTTAAAAGATACAGATGCCTAGTTAAGAATAGTTTGAGAACGACAATAGTTTTCAAAATGCAATGAATTTAGTATTAATATATTAAAATTACAATCGAAATTCTCTTCATAATATTATATTAAGTAAGATTAAATAAAGTCGAATTATTTCAACAATTTTAAGATATTGAACGATTACGTTTGGTAAACAAGGTTGAGCCACTCGTTATCAGTTATTTCAAAACAATGCTATCTGACAACCGGCACCTTCATATTTACTTACAAAAGATTTTATTTTAAAATGTAATGTAATCACAATGTAAGCTTCAATAGTGTTTTTATGTGTAATAATAGATCATTGTGTGGTAATAGATAGGTCCTTATTACGACCTTATCGTAATAAAATACGCCATATTCCTTTGTCCACTACATGTACTCTGTGAAACATAGAACGATAATGCCTCAGTTATTATTACACAGGAAACCTCAAAATTAAATAATTATATATACCTATTTATAATAATGAAAATTTTCTAATCTGTACAACAATATCGAAATGGCATTATTAAACAAACATATGGATATAATTATTATTGGTCACTTGTAATAAAGACAGGAGAATGCCTCTTTAATTGTGTTATTTACAAGATTTTATTCATTTTTTAAAAACAAAACAACCTAGTGCATACATAGGTATAAAAATCTTTGTTTTTAATGAAAAGCGTTAAAAATCATCGTAAAGTAAACGTGACTTTTCACGTTGATAACAAAATTATTTATTTTTATTACGATTGCGTGGCCTTGTTTTTAGTTTACCAACAAAAGCAATGATTGTTCGATGGACATTTGTATAATCTTAATAAAATTGATTAGTGATTATGATATCACCGGTTTATAATTATAGAGAACAACACTAAACAATAATATTTTTTATAAATATTTTACAATTAAATATAGTATGGGTAAAAAAAAGTACGCTTATATTAAATTTTTAGTTTTTTATTTTGCACTAAATGTATGTATAATAGGTAAGTACTACATATAAAATAATAATATCGTCCTCTATCGAACTCTTTCGTGGAATTATAAAAACAATATTAACATGAATATTGTAAAAGAACTTAATTTTAGTAATTTCTTTTACAGCCTCTAATTATAAACGCGACAGTTGTGAGTTGGATATATCTCGAGGGATATTTTTTTTTTATTTTTCCCGAATATACCCACATTTCCACAAATCGCGATCACAATCGACAAAATAGGTGAAAAGTGCGATACTCTCCAGACAACTCCAGGTTTTCTTTGCCTATCCTATCCTGGTATATGCGGGATACAGCGCAAAGTAGAAAAGAAAAAAAAAACATATTTAATATTCAGAAAGAAAATTTATTTTAATCACAATATAAAAATGACAAATTGTTGCGACGCGATAAATGATATCATTGTTTTCACACCGAACTTACCATGTTTATTATTTCTAGAACCAAATGAATAATATTTTTTTGATAACAGCTGCACAATTATAGAGAAAAAATATAGGTACGATGACTCATACATTTAATATGATTTTAAACGAATCGAAATGATGAAATATTTATTTAAGATTGTATCAGAGAAATTGCTATTAATGTTATTGTCAATAAACTATTATTAATACTGCCTTTTTGTTAACAATCATTGAACTTTCTGATGACAAAGCGCGGCGTTGAGTTCTGCCACTCAACACGCAACACCTCCAGAATTCAGCAGAAAGAGGGAACCTAGTGTTAAAAGTGCCTACCCTGCTGTGTGCGGGAGACAGCGTGAAGCTGAACTTTCTGATGCTTTTTGTACCCACTATCTTTATAGCATTGACGTGATATACATCTTGATGTATATTGAATTATATGAAAATAATTATTGTTGGAAATTCTTTTGTTATTTAATATTTTCTCATCATTTACTTTGCGAAGAGGTAATTTTTTAGAATTCCATTACAAACTTATATTTGTAGTTTTGAATTTTCATACAAAGTGATGTTACGCCCGCAAACATAACTCAGTCTACTTTTATAAGTAAACCACATTCCCGTTGACCTACAAATATGACATTGATACGGAACCCTCAGCGGGGGAGACAGACTCGCACTTTATTTGTTTATTTCTATGCCTAATGACGAATCGCATCATAAGCAACATTGTCATAGGTCCAGACCAGTTTATTATTCCACTGACATCACGTGTTATTAATTGCCCGGCCCGGCATATAGAGTTCAGAACTTATCACGCTATATTTATGTTTAAATACATATTTTACTTGTATAATTAGTAGTTTATTTGTAAAAAATATTCCACTGATGTTAGATATAAGAGAAACTGGTTTTTTTTATAACGAAATAATTTTAATAAGTACATTTGCACCTAAGGCCTAAAATTGATATAACTAATAAATCACAAGTAAGACGTTGTATTCTTTATTTAACTAAAAACTTATGATTTCAGAGCAAAGATCACAGAACCTATCTCAGTGCCGCTAAGCAACGGGGACGTCCTGTACACTCCACCTCCGCCCAGCAGCGGAGCTGTTCTGGTCAACATTCTGAACATCCTCAGTGGCTACAACTTCACCTCAGACAGTATTAACGGGACAGACAGCAAGATACTCACTTACCATAGGATAATTGAAGCTTTCAAATATGCGTTTGCAGCTCGAACCAAGTTGGGCGATTTGGACTATTTAGATTTAAATGGGGTTTGTTCTTATTTTTGAATTCTTTAGTTATAAGAAGTTTATATTCACTTAGTTTACATATTCGTTGTTATTGCATGCGCTATATCCCGAAATTGATTGATATCCAAAATATTGCTATAAAAAGTGCATTAAACGAAAGTATAAAATATTAAGAAAATATCTATGCTATTGAGGCATAGTCTAAATAAAAGTAATGATTTAGGTATATCACGTTTGACAGTTCCATCTAATCTAATAATTATTATTAAAATAGCTTCACGTTGTATGCTGCATGCAGCAGGCAAGGGATAGGCAGGGAGAGCCTAGTGCTAATATACTCCGTTCTCCATTTTCCGCCCAATTTTTGGAATATTTCGTTTTGTCTTATTACAAATAGTAAAGTAAATTAGAATAATACATTGATCTTAGGGGGAATCAAACCCACAACCGTCGAGCTTGTTGTCAGACAATAAATGTTTCGTCATATTACCTATACGAGCCTCGTAAACGGTACCTAATAGGGCTCCTCGTGTGTATGTATTTAGTAAACTATGTTAAAAAATTACAGTTTTTGAGTAACATTACGTCTCCGGACTATGGAATGGAGGTCAGACTAAATATCAATGACTCGGCGACCAGCAACGACACCGCCCACTACGGAGCTACCGAGTACCAGAAATCTGATTCCGGCACCGCGCATATATCAGTGATAGGGAGCAATGGGGATGCCGTTTCTATGACGAGCTCTATTAATTACTAGTAAGTGGATTTTGTAACAAAAAATATGTAGATCTAATCTCTCCTGCGCGTGAGTGAATTTATATTTTCATTTCTTCGCTGTGGTGTCGACGCATTTAACACGCAATGCCTCCATAATTCAGCAGAAAATGGGGAACGGGATGTATTAACAATAGGTTTCCTCTGCTTACCCTGCTGTGTGCGGGATACAGTGTGAAGCTGATAAAATATGTTATGAAATTTTGGCATAACCTATTTTTTATATATTTTTTTATTTTTAAAAAAACAAATGTATATCAAAACCATTAAAAAAATAAACAGTTTCGGCGCGGGCTTCTCAACACTGAACACTGGTATCGTTATGAACAATGTCATGGACGATTTCTCCTCCCCCGGAATCACCAACTATTTTGGTCTGAAACCAACTCCAGCAAACTTCATTGCCCCGGGAAAGAGGCCGCTCTCCTCAATGAGTCCCAGCATTATCGTCGATAGAAATGGCAATGCAAAACTTGTGATTGGTGCTTCAGGAGGAACGAAGATAATTACAGCTGTTGCTTTAGTAAGTTTACTATGGGTTTATATTGTAATAGTGTATCATTACTTATAGCACCGTTGTGGTTCGCGGCACAGTTCATATTTGTTTGGCTTGGTGATAGGTTCAATTATCAAATAGATGCTTTTGTATGCATGTAGGCACCTATAGATTAAATAAAAAACTTATATACCTACTCAAACATCACAAGTAAAGCATTTCTTATATAATAATTTTTTAATAATAGTTCTTATATAATAAATATAAAATTAATATTATATATTATCAATTATTTACATCGGTAATTCAATTCAGAATTGTATTAAATTTAAAATTGAAACTTTTCAGGTAACAATACGCAAGTTATGGTTCGATCAAACTATCAAGGAAGCGGTAGACGCATCTCGCATCCACCACCAAATATCCCCAATGTATATTAATTATGAATTTGGAGTTACCGAGGTAAGAAATTCTATTATTATATGCATATTAATCGATTTTACCTTTGACATTTTTGTTAATAAACTGATTTTTAAAGCCAAAGACGACATTTTCATCAACCATATTATACCTATTTTTTTTTATTTAACAGTTTTAATATAAAAAGGTTCTTTCAATTCTTTAATTTCCTTCCAGGATATTGTTGAGGGCCTACGAGGTAAAGGACATGGAATGGTGCGATATAGAAACCGCGGTTCTAACATATGTGCGTTATATAGAAATAAAACTGCAATCTTCGCAAATGCGGACTTTAGGAAAGGGGGTGATGTTGCTGGAGTAGATTAAAAACTTAAATTATAAATATAGTCCAATTTTTCCTATTAAATAATAAATACAAATTCAGTTTACAAATATTTTACTTTACAAAAAAATATCTGTGGAATTTAAAGTATGAGGTATCTGGAATAAAACTGAGTATATGGAATCTCATTATCGAAAACTACAAATACAGTTACATTGAATTCTCACTATTTATAAGTATTTCATGTGTAAGCAAATAAAATACTGCAATTATTTTCATTAAACTAATTATGGCCGCAGCGGCACACCGTCTGACTGTAAAGGGCGACGACTGTGGGTTCGATACCCATTGGAGAGATTAAATTACTTTTATTCCCTCACCTTAGCTATAAGATAAGTTGAGTTCTGAAATAACGCTCGCTCAAAACAAAATCTATAGTAACAGTGCTTAAAATTTACTTCGTCGCTTATGCGATGTTTTTCATTGAACATTCAAATTGAACACGTAAACCAGCTTACGTAACTTTATGTAGATATATCCTAAGGTTATTAGATGAAATCTTCATATTTTAAGACTTTTATGAGAAGATTTTGAGAAAACTATTATATTGTTTAAAATATTTGTGTATATATTTCTAACGACAAGGTATATTTTTTAATCCATAACTAATTGCAATTTTAAAAACGCACATCTGAAAATTATATGAAAATGAGTAGCTTAATAAACTAAGTTCAATATCTCAATTATTCTATTTTATTTTATAAGTAACAAACGGGTAAAGTTTGCCAATATTATTTATACCGTAGGTGTAGATTGCATTTCAAAATTATATTTAACATATTCAAAGAAATAGATAGGTATCTACTATCAGTATACCATCCTAAACTTAAAACTTAAATATTTCAATACTATACAATTTACATTATATATAATATTTTAGTTATAATTAAAAAGTATTAAATACATCAATATTAATATGACGCAGTAAACTGTTTCCTTTTTTACCTTTTTCACCATAAAACTATTCGTTTGTAAATATTTCATTGTATAAATTACAAATAGTTGGTACTCATATAATTTAATATATTTATTAACTACTTAAATGTATTGTAAAACAAAATATAACAGATATTTTATATCAACTCTATATTTATTCCAATTCATTATTAATAAATCTATGTATTTATATATTTTTGTTTAGTACTTACTCTAATGTGTAATGTAATAATGACAATAATTATGTATTTTCGAGCTCATAATTTACTTGTCATTAATTCGCAGTAGAAATACTAACACTAGTAAATGAAAAAATTGTATTTGCCTAAAATCTGTAACTATTTTCAATTTCTCAGTAACCTTTCAAAATGGTAAAAGTTAGAAGCATAAATAAAATGCCATTACCACTGCTATCTATACTTTGTTTGTTTTTAGTTTTGTTTAATTATGTATAGGTACATGAAAGTATTACTTAAAAATAATCAAAGCTTATGTGTTTGTATTATATTATTCTCGTATGTATGTATTTATCACGAGATATCTGACATGATAATTTGGATAAAAATAAAAAATATTAAAATTTAGTTATATTGTTTTTTTTTTGCGTTCATGTTTTATTACATTTCATCTCCTTTATTTCCTGCATTATTTGCACATAAAATAATAAGTACTTATTTTAATTTCCATCTATATATAAATAGCTGCACATAGCTGCGCAGATTTGATTTTAGGATTTTTCTTAAATTTTTCATGTGAGTGAACAATGAAAAAATAACTTCTGGTCGGCCACGACTGTTTGACCATACTGTACCAACTAAAAAGTAAAAACTAGTTATGTGCTTAAGTCAGGCATTCTTGTGTAAAATCAAAACAATGGAAACATTTCAGTTTCTTTATTAAAAACCATCATTCAAAATTGTTATCATACATATATTTTTTATATATATCAATCTCACGCTGTATCTCGCACACAGCACAGTAGGCAGAGGGAACCTGGGAACCTAGTGTTAAGCCCTGCGCCACGACTGGCCTTAATAGACATATATTTATCCTATTAATATTAATATAATATAATCATTAATCAATATCAAGCACAATTATGATTGTTTGCATTGTAATTGCATTGCATTTATTATTAACATATGAGTACCAATATATAACAGACCTATATATATACGTTAAATATAGATGAAATTATTACTATATTATAATACAAAGATAATCTTAAAAGTTTCCGTTTTACGTTTACAAACAGACTCAACAATATATACATTCAAATTAAGATATTTTAAAATAATAATCATAATTTTTAATAAATAAACAAAATAATTTACTACATGACTATAAACAAACTTCAGAAATGTGTTATACTTATTAAACAACATCAAATAAATGACTACATTTATTTTTAAAAATATATATTAATAATTTAGTTCAAATTCTAAATTAAAAATATTTTTTTAAGCACAACAAGATGATTTTTTAATCTAATTGCATTTACAATTAAAATGACAAAATGCATAAAAATAACAATTAAAATATCAACGACTAATAAAAACTAAACTTTCTTTTTCAGCTTCACCTAGTAATGATACATTTCATTGTCCACTTTCTACATGGATTCAAGACATTGCAGGTCGCTTTACCGTATGAGACCGAGAATATGAAAATAAATTTAAATGTTATAATCATTCACCTGAGAAGGAATCGAACTGACTACACTGTTACACACAGCTTTTATACACCTGAAAGTATTTTATAATTCATATTTTAATTATATAATTTTTTTGTCTTAACAAATTACAAAAAGACTGCATTGAAATAACCCAAAATGAGAATAGAACCGGCGACTATCGACTAATGTCAAAATACAATAAATAATATGAGTATAAAAAAAACTGTAAAAAAATTTATATTTAGGAACTAACTAAAAATGCATCTTTCATGGCTTCCACGGGAGTTACAAATTTAGTTGAACCGATTAGAACCACATTATCAATGCCACTAGTTATAACACTCCTGTGTAACTGTTTACATTCCTCCGCAGTGATGCCACCAACCACGAAAATCATTACTGTGGGATTATCTAGTGGGTGTTTTGCATTTTTTTTCTTACTTGTCAGCATACTGTAAAAGAAAATTTTATAAATATATTATTTATATTTAAACTTCATGCTGTATCCTATATATGTGAGGAGCAGAGGGAACCTTGTGAGCGACACTGCATTCCCCACGCTTGTCGAGTGGCGGAACTTAAAGCTGAGCTTTATCTCATTACAAAAGCGAGGAAATGAACATAATTCATCTGCCCGAGTGGGCATCGTGTCTACTACAGGTTTTTCAGACAGACGCTGCGCCATGCCGCTCTAAGATACTTAATATGTATTTTAATGCAAAAATAAATTGTATAATACTTTTGTATAGCAAAGGTGTTTATTACGCAGCGGTTATAAGTTGAAATATTATTTAGGATATTGTTTATTTTCATTATATGAATACTTCTCGAATCAGGTTAAATAAAATTATTTAGTAACTCCTCCCACTACACATTGTTTTTAGCAAGTAATCAAATAAGAAATAAATATGCAAGTAACCAACTTTACAAGTAGATAAATAACTTGACAAATAATAAGAGCATTTAAAAAATGTTACATACTTGAATCCACTGCGCAACAAATCCTTAATGCCTTCATTTCTATGACGCAGGTCAATTAAATCTGGTCGGTCAGTATTAACTAAATCATCGACTAGTTGTTGTAGAACCCCGCGGTATTCGTGACCGGTGCCGGCTTCGCATGGCTTCAACACTGAATTATACCTGGAAAATTACGATATACACATATTTTAAATATTTTCTATTAGGGGGGGAAAATATTTTCTTATTAGGGGAGATAGGAGTTTATTAACACTAGCTTATCTTCACCAAATGACATACATCAAGAACCTGTCTTATGTGTTTTTAAGAATATGGTTGAAAAGACCCATAACGATGCCGAGTTAAACACTGTATAGTAAAATACTATACAGTGTTCAACTACCTTGCTTCGCCAACTTGATACTTTCATTGGTAGATTTATAAACAATCGAACAGTCAAGACTCATTTGTGAAATAGAGTGAACACTATTAGTATAGTGTTAACAAACTCCATCCACCACTTTCCATTTTAATTTTCAAACCATTTCGTACTGAGTGGCGGAACCCAACGCCGTGTCTTGCCTTGTTACTTCATAAAAATAATTATTTCCCCCTAGTGGCAACCAGAAAAGCCTACAACTACTGCACCCCAACAGTCTGTAACGTTTCAAAAAATATTAAATGTTGACCTATTCAAATACATATATATAAATTAACTCACTTATTCAGTATCTTCCTCATCTGAGCGACATCCAGCAGCTTATCCATAATTTTATTAGTTATATCCTCACATTGTTCTGGCGACACAATTCCCAGGTCACTCAAATGTAAACTGTCGTGGTCTTCAAATATGGCGACACTAAGTGTCTCCCGCAAGCTGTCCTCGTGTTGCTTATTAAATGTTACTTCGTTACCGGTCAAAGAGTACACGTGGATTAGAAGTGCTAGGAGGTTTTCTAGCGGTAGATTTCTTTCTTTGCGAGTTTTTATTAGATGACTTATCTGAAATTATAAAATAATAATATGTAATCATCAGTATCACATATGAAATATATATTTATGTTGAATTGTAAAGAAAATGTTTTTATGTACATTATTTTTCTTTTAACGCATTAATCGACGCCATAGTATCTTAGTAGGTCTGTCAATAGTATATACCAACACATTGGTTGTAGGTTCAAATTGGTGCAATTTATTCGAATTTTATTATTCTTATTTTATAATATATCTTTTTTATCTATTTCTACAGTCTTCTGGAAAGGAACACCGAAAAGCTATATTTATTTCACAAACAACAAACACTCAACTTCAGTCTATTAGAGAATTCATTCTCCAGTGATTTTACTCATTGTATTC
>FASU01013757.1:26153-40188 GCA_001486225.1 Heliconius pardalinus sergestus | reverse complement strand
CGCGGCGTTGAGTTCCGCCCCTTACCAAGCCATGACTCCAGAATTACGGCGAAAAGTGGGGAACAGAGTGTTTTCACACTAGGCTCCCTCTGCCTACTTTGCTACATGCGGGATACGGCGTGACGCTGAAAAAAGATCAGGAAATAACTAATTTAACTTGTAGTGCTATTAAAAACAAACCTGATGTTGTGAAGCTTGTTGCATTTTATCCTGCAGTAGCTTGTTATCTGGGAGATGAGACTTGGCGTGTGCACTCCACTCGTCCCTCGTGGCGAACAGGCGCCCGCACAGCTCGCACGACCAGGACACCACCATGCCGGCCGTCGCCGCCGCTACAGCTGCTGTCGCTGCATTTGTATGCACTAGATTCGTGTTCTGAAAATTTCAGGAAAGCTCAACAATAATTTTAGTGACAAAATAAAAACTAAAAATAAAAGTTTTGAATCTGTGTTGTTTGAAAGAAATGGGTTTGCCTAATAGGTAATCAGGTACAGTGATCGCCTCCGTTAGTTATCACAAAAATTTTATGACAATAATGCACAAATCAGAAATAATCAATATTATCGAACGTAGATGAAGACTTCTTTCTCTATGCAGTTTTAAATAATTTTACACCTATAATTTGGGACAAGTTGGAACAAGTTACAGGCCACATCTTTAAACTAAATGATATCAAAACTCAGTGTAATTTTTAGTAAATATTATAAAATATATTTATTTTTAATTGAGATTTACCTTCTACTCAGATCGAGTGATTTTGTTACTCATAAAGCACAAAAATTTATAGGGCGACAAAAATACTACGTTTCGGCATAATAAATCATGGCGAACTTTAAAGAATGCACTTAAATAAGCGTTGAATAGCTTGGAATAAAGAAAAATCTCTAGAAAAAAAAATTAACACAACTTATGTCGTTATTCTAAGTAAAATAATAAAAATAAACTTATATAAATTACAATAATTTGTCTATCAAGAAACATGCCACGTAAAAAACAGCTATAAATAGAACTGGAAGACATCAATATTCCATGCCATTGGTTCTTCATTGGGATTTACCGTAAAATTGTGTCCAGGTACCTGGCAGACCTGAATAGGCTGCTGGTGGGCATGTTGTTGCTGTTGTTGCTGCTGTTGTTGCTGTTGTTGTTGTGCTGCTGCTGCAATTTCAGCTTGGCTCGGTTTTGTATCTTCTTGTTTCGTGAGTTGCGGCTTGACATCGTCTAATTTAAGAGCTGCAATAATTGTCGTTCTTTTAATTACAAATGATAATATTTTTTGTCAAAAGATATATTTCTAACGTTAAGTAAAAACTTACGAGGTATTGTAATTGTGCGTTTTCCTAAAGGTGCTATATTTGATGGCGTTATATGTTTTAATTTATTCATATGTAGAACAAGCTTATCTCTTCTTGCAAAGGCTTTATTACAAACTTCACATACATATGGCTTTTCACCTGCCCAATTTAAAGATAAATAAATTTCAAGGTTCTTGCGGAAGATATTATACAGTAATATATTTTTATGTCAAATTTAATATGTTAATAATATATTTTTTTATTTAAAAGTTTTATTTTACCTGTGTGTATCCTCATATGTATTGTTAATTTGTCTTTCCGTGCTAAGCCTTTGCCACAAACAGTACATTCAAATGCCTTATTGCCTGAAAATAAATTATTGTTAATAAAATACTGCATGTAAGATTTTTAAATTTCAATTTTTCAATCATAATATTTAGATTTTACCTTCATTAGTAGAACTAGTTGGTTTAATGGCTGGGTGTTTCCTAATAGCAGTCCCTTGAAGAGCTTTTAACCGCGTCCCTGGATGCATTGAGCCACCTTCAGCATATGGTTCTGTAAATGGTATTAGATTTGGCCTCGGGATATTATTTGTTACTTCAGGTGACCTAGAAATGATGAAGTTTTTTTAAATTATCAATTAACGTATTGATTTGATATATACATTATCTGATAAATATAGCTTTACCAATTTCCTAAGCTTTGTAATACACGCACTCCACCTTCAAAACCCATTCCTACATCATCCGGGACGGTAAATGTTGAGTCTGGTCCTCCAGTGCTGGAGCTTACTTGAGGTACTTTTATTGGTGAATTAATAGAGGCATAATGATGTTGAGTAGAGCTAACTGTTGGTGGCGAAGGATGACCGGGATGTGTATTACTTTGAGTCTGGTAAAATAAATTTATCATTTTATTATATTTAATACAACATATAAGAAGAAATATCTATACAATGATTAATTTTTATTTTGAATATTTGAATACTAACTTGCATATCTTGATGGTGACGTGATGAATTATTGGCGCTGTTTGCTTGTTGTTGCTGTTGCTGCTGCTGTTGTTGCTGTTGTTGGTGTTGCTGTTGTTGTTGCTGCGATTGTTGTTGCTGTTGTTGATGTTGCTGTTGTTGGTGTTGCTGTTGTTGCTGTTGTTGTTGCTGTTGCTGCTGCTGCTGCTGTTGATGCTGTTCACGTCTCGCAGCAGCAGCAGCTTGAGCCATATGTTGTTGAACCGCTACATGTGCCTCTAAGTATGCTGTTTTTTGTGCTTCTGTCATTTTGTCCATATTGACCGTGCCATCCTGGTAAAAGAATTGAAATAATTACAAAATTTTTGTTATTAAATATTTTTTTTAGCGACATACAGCAATGTAGGTAGACGGAACCAGTGTAAAGATACCCCCACGTTCCTCATTTTTCACTTTAATTCTGGAGGCATTACGTGCTCCTGCGCCACGATTGGCGTCTGATCTGTCTTTGAGTAAAATATATATAATTACATTATTTATAGTTATAGTAACATCTAATTAATTTACTGAGTGGGCATTAATCGCTGTCTGTACGTGGAAGATATATGAGAATATTCATTATTGGGGACCCTTATCATTGTAATAGCACCCAAAATGATTATTTCAAAATTTTGCATGTATGTTTTTTATCTGTTTGTCTGTGCGTTTATGACATCTCAGAAACGGCTTAACCGATTTTAATGCCGTGTATATTATTGTATTTTGGCACATTCACTTCTAACATTTCGTGTTTGTTTTATTTAAATTATTATATTAAATTCATATTTGAATTAATAATATATTATAAACTATTTTGTTCGATAAAATTGCTACAAGACAAAAGTTTTATTATATTTAAAAATAACAGTTTCATTAAATTAGCTAAAACTTTAGATTTCATGTCTTTAAAATGATTATGTTATTAGAAAATGTAAGTTATTCAGGTAAGCAAATAAATAAGCTACTAAGCATTATATTTAACTTAAAATGCTTTCCTTCTTTTATGAAATTTTTATATTGTTTGAGTCGTCTATAGATAATTTTCCGCGCCTTCAATGAGTGTCTTTGATGCGGTCGTAGGGAGGGCTAGGGAGGCGTCCCCGAGGCCCCCTAGTGCATTCACCCCGCAGAAAGTGAGAACAGTCCCCCACAGCAGACTTTCATTCCATAACACGAATATGAACACCCTATGCTTAATTGCCCAAATTTGATAAGGGGTGGGTTCAACGACCGGCAGAAAAACAGGGAAGCGGACCTAATAGATTTCCAGGGAAATATTATTACGCAGGAATAAAACTAAACAATGTATATGTTGTGTATATTTTTTCTTAGCTTCAAGTTTCTTCCCGCATAGCGGCGTAGACAGAGAGAATTTAGAAAAGTGTCAAAACACTTAGTTTTTTGGTTTCCATCCGGATCTGAGACATTGCTGACGTCGCGTTTCGTCTTATCAGAGTGATATGTACCTACTATATACTTTATTATATTGACAGTATAATTTATACCTTAATTCGAGGTATTATAATGATATTACCTTATTATTATATGGCAAATACAAAATGTAATAAAAAAGAAATGACATTCAAATCTGTCTTTTAATCTGCAAGAACTTTAAACTTAGTATATAATTAACTAAATTTACCAGTTAATGAAATTTATGGATGTAGAAAGTAAAATTTTGCCACTTAACTAAAAAAAGCCAATTACGAGAATACCTTATTAGAGGTCTCGTAAACTAACTTATGTAAAATTCATTCAATGCTAATTCAAACCTAGATTAGAATTTCACACTTAGGTATTATTCTCAATATTTTCTTTGGCGTTAAATTTTAGGTCATATCTGTTGCTAAATTCGCTAGCCACACGTTTCTCAAAGAGCCAGACTACATTATGATGTACACTTGAATGATCTGATTCCGCATTTTCATTGTTTGAGGAAGTCCCCTCGAAGATAAAAGAAGGGTCGAATCGGGGTGCCTTATCACTTCTGCACTGATTAAAAGCAAACTTACCTAACTGGGGCCCAAACAACAAGGGTGGAATAAGTGCCGTTGAATTTGAATATCGAATTATTGTTACGTTATCTAATGTGTACAGTAAAAAAAATACACATGCCTATTTAATATTATTTTTTTACTTGACCTGTGGGCAGAGGGCACCTAGTGTTAAGACAGTTTTCGCCGAACTCTGGAGGCATTGCGTGTTGAGTGGTAGAACTTAATGATTTGCCTCAACACAAATAAATATTCAATATTTCATTTCCTAGAGTGGGAATCGAACCCACAATCTGTTGCGTTACAGTTATGCTTTGTACACCTGCACCATGACTAGCCTCATTTAATATGTTAAATAGATAAACGAAAATATTAGTGACTTGTTTTTTACATGTACTTTGGTATAATAATAAATTATTTATAATAAAGTATTTTGCGTTTTTTAAAATGTATCTATTTTACTTGTGTATAGAAGGCTATAACGTCCTTTTGGTGGGAGATATACGCGTTTAATTTCTTAAACAATTGATATTTCTTACGAATAGCAAAGCGATTCAGTGTAAGATAAAAGTTGTCATACAAGATTTCAATTAGTGTCTACAAAACTACCAAGCGACTAACACGTCTTTTATTGTAGTAAATCTTAGTATAATAAATATTTAGCAATTTTTACTCAACTAACTCCTAACTGAATTAACACTTTTATGTGACAGTAGTCAACAGAATATATTGGTAAAGTCCAAAACGGTCTATATATGGGCCTTACTGAAGAAGAATGTAGGAACACACAATCATAGATACCAGAAAATAAAAAGAATCTTACTCCAAAAAATTCAGATAATAATAATTCCATCACGAAAACAACTCACTATAAAATTATATTTGAGGATTCACTAAAATTAAACTTCGACATATGTCTTGTCAAGGTTAAAGTCATGGTTAAGACGCGCAGTCTCCCCCGTATCTACGTACTAAGTGCAGGCATCGGCGTTACGTCGATCGATTCCACTTTCCCTTCCAACCACCTGAATTCCTGAAGGCAAGGGGACCAGCTTGCGTGTCTAATGTCTTTTATTAATTTGGAAAACAAAACAGAAACATATTTAACGTGGGTACAGTTTTTAAATTATTATAGGTTTTTGATAAAACTGTTATTTTAGAACAGGTTGTAAAATTTACCGATTGGAGTAAAACAAGCATTACATGTCAAGGGAAAGTTTGCCAAAATACAATAGTGAAAACAGCTTTAAAATCGGTTAAGTCAGTTCTGAGATTAGCGTGCACTTACACACAGACAAACAAATAAACATTTAAAGGCCACTGTTTTGGGTTCTATTACGGTGATACGAAAAGATCTTCACATATATTTTCTTCCTTCTACAATTGCTTAAAGAGTTATTTTTGTTTCTAGACATATTTAAGTTCCAACCATCGCCTGTGTCTGGCTGGATGCATGTGTTTTAAAATTCAAGGGTAACGCAAACTCTCTTGTAGAGCGCCCCTCATTCCACGCAAGGGCTACTTCAGGGGATTTTGCAAGGGAGCTACATATTCTAGACGAAATTTTATTTAAATTTCTATTACAATATATATCTTTTTTACTTTTTTTGTCTTTTATTATTAAGTATTAAATTATTATTAATTTGTTTTAATATTGAATTGAAGAAGAATTATTTATATTACTAACAAATAAATTAGAAATATAAAATAAGAATATCGTCAAAAATATATATGATTTTTTTTATAGTCGTCACTTAATAGTCGTCATAGGTAGACGAAAATTCTAAGAATATTGCATAATGTTGTCTATTTCAATCATCCATCACGTTAGTGGAGAAGGTAGAATCGTCAGTGATGCTCTGGGTAGTACAGTCCCCACCGGGAGGCGGGAGGCCGTAGTAGGAATATCCTTCACCCCGCTAGGTCAGGGTTAACAGTCCCCCGAGCAGGGTGACTGCCAGCCTTCGACCTTGCTTCTGATGCATGTATACCGTTACATTGTTATGCATTCAAGGTTTATTTATTATATATTTTGGATACGATAAATGAAAAAAAAAGAAAGTCCGAATTAACTGCGGAATGATACTCCTGCTGAGGGAAGTAAATTTTACGAGTCGATATCAAAGAGTTACTGGACTGGACATGCGTACCCAATAAATGTATTCCCGAATGACTTATTGTATCGCTTTCCGATGACAACCTTATGACTATCGCATTAAAGTGTATAATTCGTGATCGTTGAAGACAAAATGTGGATATTCGATAAGCGTTCGTGATACGCTTTTCTTGGGTTGGAAATCGTTTGTCTGCGTTTTTGGCACATTGTAAAGTGAACCTTGAGCTTTATTCTTAAGTGTTAAAGTTAATTTTCGTTCGTGCTTCACGCTGCGGGAGCAGGGTCGATACGCGCCGGGCGCGCTGGATCGATAGAGGGGCCGCGACTCGCGACGTGCATCGCCCGCGAGCCGACACATAACAACCATTGTCTTTGACGTTTACTCGGCATTGGTGACTTTGTAAATGAAAATATTCATAAATAATAATCGATTTCCCTGAATGGGAATCGAACCCACAACTAACGTATTTACAGTACAATGCTTGTGCCATTGTGCCACGACGGCGGCTAATTTCTAAGTCTAATGAAATAAATAAATCTAAGTCTAAAGTTAGTTTGCACCGCCGCATAATACCTTCAGTTATATCTTTACATAATGGTTGCTGAATAATTCATCTATTTTCATATTCAATGAAATGTTCATAAATTCAAAAGTAATTAACCTTCACATTTTAATTTATATTTTATTGAATGAGATGATGACAGAATGAATTCAATTGTACTCAAAATTATTGTTTTCCTACCAGGTTTACCTACCTAAACAAAAGAAAAATAGATAGATAGTTCTAGGGTTTTCTTTTATTGAAATATATATTTTTTTGTCGATATCGAAATATTTTTATTTAAATTAATATTTTGTTTGATATGTAGCGTATTTTAAATGTATCTAAATATATTTCCGAGTCAAATAATTGTATTTGTGTGCAATTAGACTGATTTGACAAGTTTTATAAAATTATAATAAAGTAAGGTAATACTCAGCAAATTATTTTTTTCTAAAAATAAGCAATACTTAATTATAAATGTCATCCATATGTTGTATCTCATTTCACTTTAGCACGTTGACACGGATATGCTAATCGATAATATATATCAATTTTTTATTGGTATGGACTTATCTACGATAAGTTATCATTTTACTAACATAACACATATAACGTTGGCGTGTCCTATAAAAGTTCGAGTTAATTAGTATAATATTGTTTTAGTATTTTAAATAAGTATTTTCATGTTGTTCAGTATATAACAGAATGTTTCATTTTAAATGGTTTCTTGAATATTTCAAAATTTCTTCGGATACGAGAACTATAATTAACACAAAGTTACGGGTCTTTTACTTATAATATTAGTAGGTATATTACAAATTAAACAGGTGCGCGCATACTTTCACGATTTATCTTCTATATAGTAGGTTAGGCAGAGTGAACTTACTGTTAGTGCTCTCCGTTCTCCGCTTTTCTTTAGAATATGAGGCATTATGTATCGAGTGGCGGAATGAAACATCATACCTTATCCTACAGAGTGGGAAAATCATAATAATCAATCATTACTCGGAACGGTAATCGAACCAACACGTTCATTCTGCGCCACCATTGTCTCATATTATTTAAAATTATATATATCTATACTTATTCTTGGTGAAAAATATTAATATACTGTGGTAATCTCCTTTTCCCTTAATCTCGTTTTTTTCTCTCGTTCATCGTCTTGTCATTTTAATCTCGTTTTCGTTGTGTATTGTTCGTATTTCGATGTTATTAAGAGTTTTTGTATTGAGATTTCTTTGTTCAAAATTTTTCTTTAATGAATATTAATATAGCCATTATTATCGCCAACTCGAGCTAAGCGAAGTATACGGCCACCTTTTCATCGTCGTGTTTTTTAAACTCATACATAGCAATTATATTACACTAACCTGAAAATTTATGGTGGAAGTGACGATTCTCATAGATTCAGCATAATTTCGCAGCACGGAATCCGTGTTAAGACAACTTTGGCGCCACTCGTACAGCTGTTCCAGTCTCGTCACACAGCGCTCGCAGATCTTCTTCGGCAGAAAGTCATCCTTCGATATCTGCTGGATATACATTATACATCATGATTTTAGAAATAGATCGTCTATTTTTAATTATTATATTGCTAGTAAAGTATGATAGTTGCATGTAAAAATTTATATTGATATATGTACAGAATTTGCAATATATTGTGGTATTTTTTTCTATTATAGGTACGTAGAAATATAAAGTATAAAGTGCTTTAAATATTTTATGGAAAAGCAACTGTTGTTTTGTTCAAAGATCATGTACCTAAATATTTCCCTAGAAAAAACAATAATATAGAATAAATCATTTTGCAGAAAAAATCAACATGATTGTGTATCTTTCTTCATTTTGTTTCTTTTAATTCCTATTGGGATATACAAATCAAATAAAATGTTCAAAGACTCTTTTATAATGATCATTTATTAGACATTTGTACAGGGTGGAAAAGAGAAAGCGGGCCCAGATTTTTCCAGGAGCACTGTACACTGTTAAAACAAAAGATAAAAAAGATAAACAAAGTGATAAAAAAGACAAGTAATAGTTTATATAAATCGTTCAAGTTATAATTTTGCTAAAAAAGTGCTCATAGGGTCATTGAACAGATTATATTTTATTTAGTTTTAATATATAATAATTTGCCAAAACAATATAATACAATATACAATTGAATAGCATAATTAATAATGTTAACACTTTATAATACAATAATGTTGATATGATAACATCTTATAAATCGAAGAACATCGGCTGCACCACACAAATTATGATTAATTGTCACGTTCCGCCTGAACCGAACGTGCAAGCGAGAGCGCGGAAAAAACGATAGAGAGGCATGATCTTCTAAGCGTCTGGCTTGTGACGCACCTATCCATTCGTGTTACTTGTAATTAAATCGTATATTGTCGCTTATAATAATTAATCTACATAATTTAATTAAAAATATTTAAATTGATGAGGGCATACAAATATTAATTTAGTTAATTTAACATTTAAGTTAAACTGTTAAAAAATGCTAATTTCTCGAAAAATTATGTAATTTTCAATGCACTCCTCCTTGGTATTACCTATATAAAAAACGATCATTAAGTGATAACAATTCAACACATTCATAGAAGTATGCAATGTTTTTTTTTCTTTCTCTTACGACGTTATCACGTAAAAATATTAAACCGACTTTTCTTTTAATTTTTTTAGCGTCACATTTTACCGCGCAAATAATTGTGCATAGAGCAAAATACAGTGAGAGAAACTAGTGTCAATTTACTATGTTCTTCGTTTTCAGCTGATATCAAAAGATATTTGCGTTGTAAGTGGCGTAATTTGAGGGCGCAGTTTGTTCTACCAGATTAAAATAATTTATTCCACTTAGTAGGGGTCGAACCCGCAACCGTCGTGTTGAATTTTCCAAAGTCAGACATTATACCACTGCGCCAGTATGGTTACAACGTTCAAATAACTTGATAGTGTATACAATTATAAAGTAACTATCTTAGCCGAGCGCTAACCTCCGTTATGTAATCTTATTTGCTCTGCATTGAACGTAAGCGATTAAGTTAGAGATAATAAAATTATATAGAATTATATAGAATTCAAAATATATAATAGTTAAATTCTAGTTGGGTGATGCCAATATTATTAGTGAAATTCTATTTTAATACCTATTTATTTTCAAGATGCGGAATTGAGCATATTAATAAAATTTTATTTTAAAATTAATGAACAAGTAAATATCGATAATACATATTTATGAAATATATTTTATAATAAAGTTGAAATTAAATCTTTAAATTCTTACAAACGTCATAAATAGTAATTAAAAAAATTAAGCATTCTTGTGTTTATTTCAGTTAAGTAATAAATTAGAACGTAAATGAGAATATATAAATCAATTAATTATATCAGAAATATTTAAAGCTTCAGGGAAGTTTTAAATCCCCTAGTTTAAAGTAGTAAGTTTTAAATCTTTAACTACATACCGTCTCAGAAATAGTAAATCCATCCAAAGTACTCAATTAAATCTCTCTCTCTCTCTCTCTAAATTATAAATAATCATATAAAATTCTATTATTCTGACATAAGACCTTGTTTAACCGTTCAACAGGTATCGTGTTTCTGTTCAGGGATGCTATATTTCGTGTTGTTATGACGTTCGTAGCGCGTAGCGCGCGTGCGCCTACGGGGCTACGGCAGTCGACACGTCTCTATTGCTGCCCTCGCCTCTAGCACCATGTTTACCACGGCATTCAGTCGTGCACCCGCGTATGAAAATAAATTCTGAAATTATAAAGGTAAGTGGAACTAATAATACAAAAATAAAACTCACCATAGTCGGTAAACAGGTCCGCAGCTTGAATAGAATCTGCCGCTGTTCGGATTCCTTGTCGAATATGTGAAGGCGAGGCCCGCTCTTGAGCGAGCAGAGGCGGCAGAGGTCGGTGAACGCGGTGAAGTTGAGGTCCTCGGGCTCGGTCATCGCGAAGCACCTGATGAGGAGGTCGAGGAGGCAGGAGTTGTCCATGTATACGGCGGTGGTGTTCGGGTGGCGGGAGACATCAACGCATGTCGCGGGCTCTCAGGGAGGCGTCGCGCCGCCGCTGCGTTCGGGGGGCACTGGGCCCTGCGCTCCCGGCGCGCCCCTCTCGCCCCCTACACCCTCTGCGCCGCCGCCCCCGCCCTCCTCCACCCGCGCCCGCCCCCGCCCCCACAAGCCACCCTCCGCGTGGCTCGGACGCGCCGGAAAATGCGTGCCAGTTTTCCCGTCTGCAATTGCCGATTGTCCGTATTGATTATGACGTCTTAATTTATATTTACGTTGTTATGACTAAGGGAAGATACGTCTCTTACGAGTAGATGTAATAAGTTTGCCTGATATCTTATTGATATAACGACCAAGTTTATATTGTTGTTTTATACTTAGATGTAAATCAGCTTTTGTCCTTAACATATTTCGATGGTTAAGCCATACAAAACTTACCTACTCATAGATTACTTGCATAAAAACTTTTATAGAAATACGAATATTTCTACGTAATAAAAAAAATAACTATATAACAATACATAGAAAATCTGGATATGTATATCTCATACCTACAGGCTATATGTAATTGAAATGTTTTAAATAGCTTCATATAAATTTGAAATAGTTCAATATACGCCCTCGATATAAACATTCCAGCAAACATTAGTGGATCGAAAGTTACTTGGAAGTTCCCTTATTATATGAGGCAAAGCGTAGCTTTCATGTGTTTTATACGAATTCATTAATACTACCTAATTTTTCCGCTTATTTGAATGAGATGCTACTAAATTAAAATAATTAGATTTTTTGTATAACTTTCAACATATTTAAAACCAATTTTAATGAATTATTTATTTAAAATAAAAGAGTATTTATAACATTTTCAAAATATTACATATAATATGTCATTATATGTCATAATAAGTCAGGCTTTAATTGGGTGCGTACTATTATTTTACACTTATAGAGTACTAATAAAGTAATAAATGTCGTTCATTTCGTCAGACTCCGATGCTGAACACCATTCGTACTCAGAGAGGACGTTAGCTATTATAAAGCCGGAAGCTTATGAAAACGCCGAAGATATTGAGAACCATATAAAGGATAATGGTTATATAATTCTTGCTGTTAGTATTACTCGATTTACTGGTATTATTTGAAAATAGGAAGGACGCTCATATGAAATCTATAAACAACTTACACAAATATTACTTATTACTATATTAGAGCGCACGAATAATAAAAAAATGTTATATAAGTTCGAATCGATATATATTTAAGAAAACTAAAGTATCTTAGATTCCCAATGTCAAGTATTAATATAACTTCATAACATTTTCTTCAATATTAGACATAGGAAATCTGCTTATTTTTCCTATATTCTATTTAGTTTTTATTCCATATACAATTGTATTTCTTCTTTCGAGACCATAAGTTTATATCCAAACCTCTTGAAGGTTAAAGATTAATAAATCGATGCACTTATCAAAAATGGTTCGCTTTCCCTATTTCGTTAAATGCAAGAGATAAAAAGCAACTTTTATAGTCAATTTTCTATCATTTATAGTCAATTAATTCGTATTCCAGTCTCTAGTAATGTCTAGGTTTACTTCGATATAACCCTACATACGAATGTGTGTGAATAGCCTAGTGGCCGTGGCATTGCGTAGCTATTCTGAGGTAGAGAAATACATGGGTGGGCGGGTGGTGCCTCCACGCTCGTACGGAGAAATCAAACGTTTATTATGGAATTAAATATTTATTTTTTACGTACGATGAATTTATTGTATTTAATAAAATGATTATAAAATAATGATGTAAATATTAAAGAAAAAAAATATTGGATCTCTCTCCCTCTGTGATATGTGTTGTCTTTTTTTCATGTCGTTTTTTAAGTATAAAGTTCATATTATTAGTGGTTTTTCATATTACCATAGCAATATTGTTTTTCAGCTTCACTCTGTATCCTGCATGTAGCAAGGTAGTCAGAGAGAGACTAGAGTTAAGACACTTCACTCTCCACTTTCCGCCGAATTGTGGAGGCATTGCGTGTTGTGTGGCGGAATAATATTTTTGAGGTTGTAAATTTCGTCATATTCCTCAGCAATATTGATTTTGTCGCTCAATAAATAAATTAAATAGAAAGCCAAAAGTAGAATACGAGAGTATTACGAGACTCCACCAAAAACGATTGTGAAGATAATAATAATCGAATACATTTATCTACGAAATGGCTTTTTTGTCGTTCCATTAAAATGTGTCATAAAGTACAAATAGCGCTTTGAAATGACTGTTTATTAGAATTTGAATAATAAAAGAGAAGTAATGGCTGTTGTTATTGTGAAACATATATTTGCGAACGTTATTATACTTTAATATTGATATATTATTGAATATTTCAATTAACCTTAATTAACATTTATAGGGTACCGTACCTCAAAAGGTAAAAACCCTTATAGGATACCTCTGTTAGCCGTCTGTCCAATGAATTGTCAAGAAATGAATATCCAATATTTAGGTTTATGGTCCCTTGAAGCATAAATAAAATCAAGCTTTAAGGTAACGCGATCAAAATATAGGAACATTTAAATGCATCGTTTTTGCTGCAATTTGTATGAAATTCGCCGCATTATGAAATTGGGCACGAAGCAACAACTTTCAATACAAACAAAGGAAAAAGGCCAAAATGTTTAAATTTATATATATTTCATAATATTTCATACACAATGAGTCCATACGCCCGCAAATATATATTTGTCAATTAATTAATTTATGCCGCGTAATCTTGTACTTCCCGTTCACCTATATACCAGAAGCTTGTACGGAACCATTGGAGTGAATAAATTCTTTTCATTTTCCCGCACTGGTAAGACAGAGTGCGCCGTTGAGTTCCGCCACTCAATGTCGAATGTCTCGAATGCTAACAATTGTCTTGACATTAGATTATTTCCGCCTACTGTTCATATCATAATATTTCTAAGTTATATACAATATTCCATGGTTTAATTTCGAAATTCACATGACGTTTTTGAAGATATCAAATGTGACCATACAAGGG
>FASU01013752.1:1320-14373 GCA_001486225.1 Heliconius pardalinus sergestus | reverse complement strand
AATAAAATATTTATTTAAAATTCTCTCTCTGGTGTTGAGGCAAAGCGCTGCATTAAATTCTGTCTCAACATGCGAGTATCTTAATTAATGTTAAGTTAACTATGGTTCTCTCTGCCTACCCTGCTGTGTGCAGGAATGCATGAAGCTGATTTTTTTCTTTATGATTTCAATACAAATTAATATACATTTTTTAATTTAATTTTAATTTCATATAATTATTATATTTCACTCCTTTTTTATACCAATATCTGTAAATTTGTATATCAGCTGATTGCTAGTGTCATTCTTGTTGACACAGTAAGTGTAAGTGACATTTATAATGCACTATTAAAATATAAACTCTGACCGGCTGGAAAATTTTCTCAAATATTATTTTATTTTATATTAATTATGACATTTCTTTCAAAATTGCCACCGATCATACAAGCTAAAAGTGTTACTCACTTTTTACTTAGAGCGGCAGGGATTTCTATATATAGACCAGTTCGACGTTATGCTACCGAAAAGGGGTTATCCAAGAGCGAAAACAGAGCAGACGTTTCAACCGATGTTAGACCTATTGGAGAGAAAATAAAAGAGACAACTAAAACAGTGTCATATACTGGTGTTATTTTAGCTGGTGTAGGAGTAACAGGCATCTTATTTTACTACATATTTCGAGAATTATTTTCAAGTAACAGTTCTAATAGTATATATTCCGTAGCACTTGAGAAATGTAAAAATGTATGTATATCTTGGTTAAGTGGAATACTATAATACTATACTGTAATTATTAAATAAAAAATGTATTGTCTTTGAAAATTTCAGGATCCCCGTGTAGAAGATGCACTTGGTGCGCCTATAAAAGGTTATGGTGAAGAGACATCGAGAAGAAGAAGGACACATGTAAGCCATGCTGTCTATGAGAAAGATGGTGCAAAACACATGAGAATGAGGTTTTATGTTAAGGGTGTTAGAAACAAGGGCATTGTTGAGTTGGATATGAAGCAGGTATATTAATTATTATTACTAAAACAATAATAAACCTATGTAACTATAACATTTCATATAATATTTCTGTTTCAGAATGAATATGGAAATTATGAATGTAGATACTTGCTAGTCCAACTTGATGACTACAGTGGAAAAACATTTATTATTGAAGATAATCGGGCAGCATTAGATCATGCAAAATCAGAGTTTGGTAGCTTACCTACATTAAGTTTAACACAATAGTCCTACCAATATATCCAATAAAACACACATTTAGAAACATAAGTCCGAATGTAAATAAAAATAGTTTTCAGTAAAAAAACACTGTTTATTTTTACTTTTATTTCACACTTTTTATTTACTTTTGAATACTGGTTATTTAACCATTTTATTTTGCTTTACAGTTTTCCATATATAAAGGATGGCAGGCAGTGATAATGTAGTGTTAGAATTTTTAACTCTTAGTTTTCACAATTTGTAATTCTTTAATAATTTCTGTTAATATTTGAGAAATTGCATGTTAGGTGAAAGGATTCAATGCCTTACTTTTGTTAGAGAGCAGGTAAATGCGTCAAACCCACAAACTATTGCCCTACAGTCCTGATGTAAACTTATAATACTTACAAAGACTAGTATTGAGTTATTAAGAATATTTTTTCTTCCAAGGCACCACTTCCCAAGCCATAAGTAATCTTTGTCTGAATACAAATATTTTTATTTTCTCTATTAAATAATAAAAAATGAAGGCTAACGATAGATATTGAGGCCATGTATATTTAAACTCTTGAAGCAAGCTTGGTATATATCTTATTTGTATTTCTGGAATTCTTAAAATGATATCAATATCCAAAGTTCCAATATTGCCATTTTGTGATTGTATATGTCCCGGACCAACCATTGAAATAACTAAAATTAAAACAATATTATAATACACATTACATTTTTTCTATTAATTTTCTATTTAAATATTAAAGTATAAGTTAACCTTCTCTTCCTAGATATTCTTGTAGAATAAAATTAGTTAAGTCCTTATTACCAATGTTAAATTGTTCAAAAAGTGAGACATTATATCTTGTATCTAGAGTATTTTTTAAGCAAGGCAAATGCAATGTTTGGTATATATGGAGATCACCAAAATATTGAAAGCTATTAGGAGGAAAACAAAAATCCTTGTTTATAGCTGCAAGACTTTGCATTTGTAATGGGCAAGTATCCTGAAATAAAAGATATTTTCTTAAAAAAAGTACACAAACACATTATTTAAAAAAAAATCTAAGTTTAAATGTAAGTTAGCTTCCCTTATATAGCAGGCACTCCATTCTTCATTTGCTCCACTTATCGCTGAACTTTCAAGGCAACATCTGCCACTCAACATGTAATATGTTGAGTGGCGGAACTCAATTCCGTACTATGTTTTGTTATCAGAGCGAGGAAAGGAAAATATTAAGTAATTAATTTTTTCGATTGGGTGTCTAACCCATAATCGTGGTGTTTGAACGGCATAAATTGAATTTTGGATAGTTAATTAAAATGAACATATTTCCTTGGTTTATATATTACCATTAAAAGGAAATCTACACCTAATTATATCATTAGTGAAGCTAATGTTCTTCCACTTGGAATAATTATCTGCATTTTGAATTTTAATTCATCATTTCTGCCATCTCCATTATAATCTTCTTCCTGTATCTAAAACAAATTATAATAAAAAAATAATGCAAATAAAACAAATAGACAGTGATTTGACAATACTAAATAGTATTAAACAAACACCTGTATTTTTGCACAAAATTCTTCATTTTCCATAAAAAAATTATTTAATGAAGCAGCTTGTCCACATGTAACACTGACACTGGGATCATCTGTTTCAGCTATTAGTAAGTAGTCGTAGCTAAATTGTACCGATGGTTGTTCATAAAAATAGTAGGACTCTAACCGGAAGCCTAAAATATGAATTATCAAGCAAGAATAAGTCAAGATAGTCTGTAGATGACTACAGACTATCTTAACACACACAAAACATAATAAATCAGTTAGCTTCTATTAGATCCAGCAAATATATACCTCTACTTCTGTAAATAATAATAAATGGTAAAACAACATTTGCAATCGTTGTTAATATAGTAAACAAAGTAGCCTTGGAAAGTAAATAATTTTTATACTGAACTTCGACATTATAACTAAATAGTTGGTACAGAGCCATTTATTTTCAAAAAATGGTTAATACATTAAATTATTAATATAACATAGATATACATAAATTAATATAACATAAATATTCTAACGCGATATTTGTAGAACCTAACATAGCAATTCGCAAACACAATTAATAAAATAACTCAGTAACAGTAGGCGCCTAAAATATATTGACGAATGCGTTGCTATAGCAACGAATGTTGCTTACTTCCATAACCTGGTTTTTTTTCTTTTTTTAGGGGAAAAGATAAGAGAGTACGCCGCCCGCGACCCGTGTAACACCAGGGGAGCTACAGGTGCGTTGCCGGTCTTTAAGGTGGAGATAGTTTTAGTTAAGAAGACATTGATAAAACAATATATTTTTTTATAAATAAAAATGAAGTATTAGGTACTTACTTACAAGCTACTATCCGCCTGATGAGTGTATTGCACTCTGAAGAAATAATAATTGTTTAAAAGATAAAACAGTAGCCGCTGTAGTACACGATACGATGACCGTTGTAGTGTCGGGTGTCTCGTTTTGTATAATAGGACAAAGAAGCATCTATTGTTGATAACAGGCCAGCATTAAGGAATGAATTTAATGTGGCTATGTTGAATATTTTATAATTTTTATTATTAAGTAAGTATATGGTCAAAAATTATGCCTTTTACACATGTAAGGAACTGTATACATAAAATATAGAGTTCAACGTAACGTAGTCTTTGTAGAGTCGATTCCACACTGGTGATCATTGTTATATTTAAATTGTTATCATAACCACACTTAAGTAAGCCATAAGAGAGCACTAGAGTGATACTGATATCACTTTGTCTAGAAAGTGTAATATAAACGAATGGAGAGTCTTAATAAAAGTTTCTAAAAAAAAATCAGCTTCACGCTGTATCCTGCACACCGCAGGGTAGGCAGAGGGAACCTAGTGTTAAGACACTCGGTTGTAATGCCTAAAAATGAGGCATAATGTACTTATCGTATTTTCTAAAACGCAATTGGATAAAATAACGTAGTAAAAATTAATAAGTATTTTAAAGACAATAAATCAAACATTTACGGCTTACAATCATTATTATTTTTGATTTTTAAACAGGGTAAATATATTTTATCCAATCAATTACATTTTATAACCAAACCTTGTTATTTAATATACACTGAATAAAGAAATACTTAGTACAGATTCATACATAGACTATTTTCATTTAATTTTATTGTTACTCTTTTAGTTGTAGATTATCTATTCGTTTAAGTTTCAAGTCAGTGCATATAAACAATAAGTGGGCTTAAAACCAGGCGCTTGATGAAAACTGACACCAGAGAAATGTGATTCTTTACAACGTTGTGAGTATATAAACCCTTCAAATGGGACCAGGCCTAACATTCGCTCTGGGTTCATTCCGGGGCGTGTGTGGTTTTTGCTTTTGAAACATAAAATTGGAGCTCAAAATTAAATTATGGAGAGGATGTCTACGAGCATGACATCGAGCATGACAGGAATGGGGCTCGGTGGGATAACTGGTTTAACAACTGGCATGAGTACACTGACTTGTATGAGAGAGCAACAAGTTACAATTGGTGGAATGCCTACTAATTACGTTCCGGGACTGTCGGCGAACTATAATATTTCAAGTTTCTGTCAACGTCCAGGACAAAGTCGACGCTGGCCTACCGCTAGGGCCGGACCAACTGCTCAGTATAGACCGGGGCGTTCACACAGTACTGGTGCCTTACATCGTCTTAAATATTCTTCAAGGAATAGTTCTAACACTCAATATGCTCATAACCTCATATGTAAATTGGCTGATCAAAATGAGCGCCGACGTCATCAAGATACTTTGGAATTGATACCGCAAAGTTTCTACTCTCAGCAACCACTGAAAGTAGAGCTTACAGAATTTTACCCACGTGACAATGCCAAAGATCATCATACAGAACAGTATGAGCTCGTCAATGACACTGTACTTCCTAATCCAGTATTGAGAAGAGGCCAGAATTTCTTCTTTGCCGTTCGCTTTGATAGAATATGTGATAAGCAACAAGATCTAGTTCGTATTGTGTTTTGTATTGGTAAGTTCCATAATTTACTATAAAAATATATCAAACTTCTACTAATTTAGGCCGTCGTATCTCAGTGGCACAAGAGTGTGACTGTAATTGGGATGCGCGAACGCGATTTGTTGGTTCAATTCCAAATCGAGAGAATGAATTTTCATTTCCTCGCTCTGGTAACTAGCAATACTTCGAAAAAGCGGCGGAAAGTGAGGAACGGAGTGTCCTCACGCTAGATTCCCTCTGCTGGATATAACGTGAAGCTAAAAAATATTAATATAAAAAATATTATTATTAAAACATTGGTCTTGCTTGTACACCCTAAAATTTTATAAATATACTTATAATATTTTAGGCCCAAAACCTAGCGTCACTAAAGGTACCAGGATAGTTTTGCCTGTGAATTGGAGCACTCAGCAAGCAACACTCCAACACTCACGTGATGTTATTGGTATGGGCATGGGAATGTCTCGTATCCAAGATACAAGTACAAGTGTTGCTCCGATCACAGCGATTAGTACCATGGGAAATATAGGTACTATTAGTAATATTAGAGAAACGACAACTTATGGAGTTCGTCGAAGTTCGTTCAGCAATGATCCTGCACCCTTGCAACATAGTCCCCTAAGTCCTCATGGAACATTAGAGAGACCCGTAATTGAGCGATACACTGCTACTACGCAGCATTCTTCATTAGGACGTAATCTTGGGTCACGTACAGGATCAATGCAAAATTTGGCCTCAATAGCGAATGAAATGGATAAATGGGACCTTAGCATCCAACGTCAAGATGGAAACACTGTAACATTTCAAGTTCATGTACCAGCCTCTGCCGCCGTGGGTGTTTGGAATTGTTGGGTACAGACTCATCGAGTTGGCCAACGCGATAACCGACAAGATTACAAATGTGATGAGGATATTTATATATTGTTTAACCCATGGTGTCGTGAAGATCCGGTCTTCATGGATAATGATTCGTCACGAAAGGAGTACATTCTAAATGAACATGGAAAACTATGGTGTGGTACATGGCGTCAGCCAAAGGGTCGTAAATGGATTTTCGGTCAGTTTGATGATGTAGTTTTACCTGCTTGTATGTATTTGTTAGAACGAAGTGGTCTTGAACATTCTGAACGAGGCAATCCTGTACGTGTTGTAAGAGCTATATCTGCAATGGTAATCATAATTAAATAAAATATTTTTAATGATATTTTATTTAAATTACACTTAATATACAAAGTATTTTTATTAATTTTTAAATTTCATATAGATCAATGCAAATGATGACGATGACGGCTTAATGGTTGGACGATACGACGGTGAATATAAAGATGGGGTATCACCGCATGCATGGACAGGTTCTGTGGCTATTCTAGAACGTTATCTTACTGACGGTGGACGACCTGTTGAATATGGACAATGTTGGGTGTTTTCAGGATTAGTAGTTACTATTTGCAGAGCTCTAGGTAATTAGATTTATATTTTTCAGCTACTAAATTTATAACGTTACATATTGCTATATACTCAAATATGAAATTAAAACTGTTCAGGTATTCCTTGTCGTTCGGTTACAAATTATGTGTCAGCTCATGATACCAATCGTACTTTTACTGTGGACAAATTCTTTGATCGAGATGGGAATGAAGTACCCAATGGACCCGATGAAGATTGCTATGACTCATGTTGGAACTTTCATGCATGGAATGACGTTTGGATGCAAAGACCGGATTTGCCACAAGGTGATAATTTACCTTATAGATTTATATACTTATAGTATTTATTTTTATGCCTTTTTTATTTTATTTATTTGTAGGATATGGTGGTTGGCAGATTATCGACTCCACGCCTCAAGAAGAAGCAGAATCTGTATATCAATGCGGCCCTGCGAGTGTTGAAGCAGTACGTCGTGGTGAAGTTGGGTTTCAATATGACACGCCATTTGTCTATTCTCAACTCAATTCAGAGCTATGTCTGTTTCAAGAAGAAGAAAATTCTGAATGGGGTTTTATTAGAATGGCATCGAATCAATATCAGTGAGTAAACACATAAAAATATATTTAACATATTTCATTTTAATGCTATCAACTATAAAGAAAAATATCAATTGCAGGGTTGGCCGAAAGATTCTTACAAAGAACCCGAGTCGCGAAGATGATGAAGGCGACAGTGATCTGTTAGAAATTACTAATGAATACAAAGCCACTGAAAATTCAGACCGTCTTGCCGTTATTGCCACATGTCGAGGTTTTCAACGTCTCCAACAATATTACGACTTTCCTGATCGCAATTCGGAGGATGTCGTGTTTGACCTCATGGATATCGAACCTGTACCATATGGCCAGCCATTTGATTGCACGATGAATATTCAAGTAATTATTATGATACGCTCGATATTTATTTTTTTGGTAATCGGTTAAATTATATTACTGAAATCTGTCATAAAAATCTGATTATATATTTTTAGAACAAGTCCCATGAAGATCGTACCATCTGGTGTGTTTTAACAGCATCTTCGTGTTATTATACTGGTGCAATCGCATCGAGGCTGCGTAGATCTCAAGGAGAATTTATAGTACGAGCGGGTCAACGTGAAGTGCTAAAATTACACGTTACACCTCAAGAATATATGGACAAACTAGTCGACCATGCCATGGTTAAGGTGCACGCTATGGCGTATGTAAAACAAACACGCCAAGGATGGTCTGACGAAGACGATTTTCCGTTGAATAAGCCACGATTGCAGATTCAGGTGACAATTTTAAAATAATTTAAGAAATAGGTTTTTTTTTACTACACGCCGCCCGCATTTCGCACAAAGCAAGATAGGCAGAGGAAACCTAGTATTAAGACACTCCGTTCTAAGTGGAAATCTACCACAATCTTTCGCATTTACAGTCGCACGCTTGTGCCACGACTGGCCTCAAATATTGGAATAGGTACATACATAAAAATGCTTACAATAATTGTGTATTATAATAAACAGGTCAGAAGTCAGCCAACTGTAGGTCAGGAATGTGCGGCTACATATAGTTTCCAGAATCCATTGAACGTGCACTTGACTGATTGCTATTTCACGGTTGAAAGTCCTGGTGTACAAAGACCTAGACAGGTAAGTGATGGCTTATTAATAAACTTGCCATATTATTGTTTAGTATTTAACAAGTTACATTTTATAATTAATCATTTTTATTTCGGATCTTAGATACGGTTCCGTGACGTAAAGCCAAGCGAGCTGGTGAACTACCAAGACAAGTGTATGCCGCGCCGCAGTGGGGAGTGCCGAGTGGTCGTCACCTTCTGCTCCAGACAGATCGACGAGATCTTCGGCTGCAGTGTGGTGAGCGTGCGCGGCTAGCAGCCCCCTCCGCCCCGCGCGCCTTCCCCCCGCGCGCCGGGCCTGCCGTCACCGCGTGCGCTACAGATTGACCACACCTATGTTTACGTAGCGCCTGAACACTTTTTTGTTCAAGAAGAGGAAGTGCTCATCTTAAAATCAATATAAACTTCCTCCACGCGGTGTACTTGTGCAAAACTATAAATGGACTGCGACTCGGCGTTGAAAACGGTTTTGTTAAAATATTTCACGTAATAGCACCATTCATATAATTAAAATACAAAAAAATTACAACACAGAGACGATGCACTATATAATTTTCAAAACTAATTAATAGTTTTAAGGATAAAACGGAAACCGCTGCTTCGAGTGCCATTTTCCATTGTTTTTAATAATTGTTTTTTTTTTTTAAGTAATATATTTATAGTATTATACTTTTAGAATAAGGATAACATCGCATTTAATTTACTTTGTTATACATATTTTAATATTAAAAAATGGATGAAAGAAAAATACAAAAAAAAAATGTGCACTGTGTTCGTGTGTTTTTGAGATCTCAAAAATAATAAAGCAGTCACTGCAAACAATGTCTTTGAAGTTATTACCCATCCTCAATAACATTAATAAATTTTAGTTACCACCACTTACTCAGTTCCAAGCTTTACATGGAATTTATAATCACTGAGATAGATCTTGAAACGTGGTTTTAATAATTATTAAAACAGAATTTCAAGATCGATCTCAGAGTTGAGAGTGGTTTATAAGTATAGGGCCTAGAAACAAAGTAGGTTACTTATTAATACAATAATTTCTTCGAGAAAGATTCAACTCACAACCTTGTTTACATTCAGATACAGTCTCACTGCGCCAAGAAGGCTAAATTAGTCCTTTGTTAAACATTTCCTTAATTTATTTTAGGTAGAGAAGAATATTATCTAAAAAGTTTTTTTTTTTAATAAATGTATTATTTTAATTGGCTTAATCTAAAATAATGGACTGAAAATACGTTAAAACAGGTTGGTGTGTCACTAGGTTCTATTTGTGTAAAGATATCATGAAAATTGCAGGAAGTACATGGAGATAAAAGAAACTGTTTACTCATCGGGATATTTTTATTTTACTTTGTTCATCTGTTATCAGTGCGGTCCTTAAAAAGTCCCCTTTGAACCCTACTACAGTAGGTATGTAAATATTATTTATGACTAATTGTCATTTTATGTGTCATAATATTTTTTACAACATTGCAATTGCAGGTCATTGACCTTTAAGTTCTAATATGTTGGTAAATAACCTTTTTGCTCGAGCTCCTATTACGCGTTTGCTTTTCATTTTCCTTAAAAAGGTCGAAGCTCTATTAAATTTTTAAAGTAATTATATTTAAAATAAAATAAAAATCGACTAAATAAGTCAAATCAAAAGTCAAATAAGTCAAAACAATACCCAATTTTTTTTTATAAATATTCTAAATATATTTTTACGTTCCAAGGTGCATCATCACGGACTGCGAAAGCAGTTGTCGGGTTCGAATCCAAAGCATTCATTCACAACTACTGATTTCTTAGTCGATAATCCCTATTACGTTAAATCCTTTATTAAAAAGAAAAAATACGAAATTTATCGTTTTATAATCCTAATAACGAAGGTTAACAATAAAAACTCAAAGATGAAAAATAAAATAAAAAACATGAAGCTATAAAACAAGTTTAAGCATTTTTTTTAAATTTCCGAGTGGAAGAAAAGCTAGAAATATCAAAAGATCTAAACTAAAATACAGTATTGGATTTTAGCATGAAGTGAGATCTTACAATATAAGTAAAGGAAAAAATCTAAAAAGTCAAAATTTATAGGTTTTATAAGTATATAGAAAAAAATTGTATGCGGTACCTTCGGTGGGCGAGCCCCACTAGCACTTGACCGTTTTTAAATATACAATTTCGTGAAAATTTTGTCACCAAAGTTTTCTAGTTAATGAAAAAAAATTACACGAAAAACCGAAATATATAATTATATATATTGTTAAATATACTTGGGAATTCTCTGACGTAACATCTAAAATAATCTAGGAATTTTACCTATATTGAGGTTATTCTGAAAACTGTAGGTAACTAACAATACAATTGAAATTACGCTTGTGCGTGAATGTTTTAACGATTTATGAATGACTATAAAAATATTATAAAGTGATTGATGACATTTATGAGTAACATATTTTGCGGTCTAAGGATCCTAGCTAACATGTGATTTTAATTTACTTAGAATAAATATATAAGGCAATTTACGCACAATTACTTTGTCGTATTTTGTATGTTGTTTGTTCGTTGAGGGTTTAAAAAATATATTCTTATATAGAAAGACATTTTTAAAATTGTTAGATAGACACTATTGAGTGGGAATCCAAATCAGAGCCTCTATTTGTAAATAATACCGATATAATATAAAATTATTCAATTAAAGTGGCCCAATTGAGGGTGATTGTAGCATAGGGGCACAAGGCACTCAGGGAAATGAACTATCGTTTATGAATATTTTCTTTTCTTTGCTCTGATACCAAGTAAAAAGCGCGGCGTTGAGTTCCGCCACTCAAAACGTAAAAACCTCTGAAAATTCGGCGGAAAGTAGGGAACGCGCCTTCTGCAATATGGGGGCTGCTAAAAAAATCTATTAACATTTTTGGCACAGTGTAAGTTTGCTAGTTAAGTTTATAAACCCCTATATTTTTTTATTGATAGAGAAATAATACGAATATATACATAGAAAGAATTTTCATTAATTTTATGTTATTTACTTGACTTACAACGTCAATCATTAAACGACATTTTTCTTTAGTTTACGTAAACACGACCACAAATACCTAATATGTTTTTAATTTACAAGTATTGAGAGGAAACTAGGTCAACATTTTAGGACTCTAACCTGAGTAACCAAATTCGAGGAAAATTAATACGTAAATGTTCAAATTACAAAATCCCATTCAGTTTAATTTAATATTAAATCATTAAGTGTCTTATAACCTTCGATGAGTGTGTCAGCAAGTTGTCATTGACATCAGCTGCGCATACTTCGGGTCGGTGATGTCACACGTAGTAAATTAACATAATCGTGTGTTTATTATATCACAAAGTCAAACATTGTTTTCATCTTATCTTATACTGTCGACACCGCTACCTTAATCTGTTTTTTTTGTTTTTAAAATAGATACCTAATAAACAAAATATATTCCAACTAATTGATATTAAACTGCTTTTATTAGATTTTTTTAATGTTTTTGTACAATAGAATTTAAGAATATACGTAAATATACATCATTAGGTTTTTTTCAAAATTGCAAATAAATATAGAGGTGTTTCAAAGTTACAGTTCAGATTAAAGGGAAACCTATAAACAAATCCCTAAATTTAAATAACCTTATAAAATATATTATAAGATTATTTAAATTGTGTTGTATTAAATGTCTCTACATTCAGAGGTCTCGTAACAAAACATGTAAATTCGATATTTAGGTAGCTCATGGTTAAAAGCTGCAATAGAAAACGATATATCTAGCACCTATTATTATTTGTAATTTAATCTGAGGTAATCTAAGTTCAGCTAAGTGTCAAGTGCTTCAAAGTCTTTGGAATGTTTGTGTCCTTTGCTTTAAAAGGTCACTTTTAAAATACCCATAAGGTATTATGACTAAGAGTGATGTCTATGAATAATATTTCAATAGCATTTTGTTGAGGCATATACTTTGTGGACATCCCAATTTCATATGCTGCTGATAAGAGGTCACGTATAAACACTGTTATAGGTACCAATTATGGTACTTCGCGCAGATGAATTGAATCCAGCGCTAGGTGCGCACGCGTCGATTGTTTTCCGAAAATACACTTTTAATTGGATTATTAATACCCCTCAAAGTGGGTTACGCTATACTTTAGAGTGGTGAAGCACTAATTTAGGCTTTGTTTACGTAGTGGCAAACTGTTTAAACATTGTGAGTTTTTCAATTGGTTTGAGAAGTGATCTAACCGTATTAGTATGTAGGATTATGAACGAAGTGAAAAATTGATTGGAAAAATAATCCCTGATTATATTTACTGAAGATTGGTGATTAGTGTTCTTCGATAGACGATATGGGTACGGTGAGAAGTAAGCTGGCAAGCGTCTGTCCGTCGCAGTGTGGATGCTGTGGCCTGAACAGGTCAGACTCGTACGATTTAAAGGATCTACCGAAACCGCCACGATTAGGTAATATCTTTTATAATTATATTTTCATAATTACTAATATGAATTTAGCTTAACCAATTTATAAAAACTATATTTTGAAACAATAAGAAATATTTTATAATAAATCAATTTGATCACATTAGGCCAGTCGTGAGGTAGAGATGTGTGTGTGTCAAAGTGTGACTGTAAATTCGACTGGTTGTGAGTTCGATCTCCACTCGAGGAGATGAAATATTTACATAAATTTATATCTCCATTTGTTCGCTCTGGTGTCGATGAAGGGAGTGTCTTAACACTA
>FASU01013710.1:5812-20237 GCA_001486225.1 Heliconius pardalinus sergestus | reverse complement strand
TTTGAACACACCTCGTATATTATATAGCTAGTATACTACTAAAAAAATATATTTTTTAGATGTTTGAAAAAATATATTCCAATGAATATAAAGAAAAGAAATTATTTATTCAATTATATAATTATAATAATGCACTCAACTTATACTGGAAAGTGGATATCACAAATTAAAGGAAAATGTTGACTTCCTAATAAAGTTACTAGTCTTTTCCGATGATATGTTATATTAACTAAATTTATGGATATTTTTATTTTAAATCGTAACATGCTTGACTTTATTCAAAGGTGATATTTAAATATTATTCTGGAAAATGTTTATATTTAAAGCAATTATTTGTTGTTGTTTTATTGTTTAATGCTGAAATAGGAATAATAAGCTAAACTAACAATATTTAACTAGCTTTTTAGCTTATAAGTTTCAAGTGCACACCAACTCACACAGAATATATCCAATAAGAAAAGTAAAAATCTAAAAAGAATCTTTTTTTATGTAACAGAATACCATATAAAATTAACTCTCAAATAAATAAATTATCAAATAGCTCAAAAAGAAATCGTTTGCCTACTTAAAAATAAACAACAGGTGGGCTCCACAAAGTAGTCATACATGGTCATCAAAGACAATTGTCTTAAAAAAACATCCCATAATTAAATCTTAGACTGAAACCGACCCTGACTGACTGGAAACCTGATCCGTAAAAAATATATCAAAACTCACAGTTAGGTGGCGTCAACGCCAGTCCGTTCTCCTCCGCCCATCCTACCGGGTGTATGTAGGGAGATGTGGGGTCCACCCAGTAGTCGTACATGTCGTCCCAGCTGTCGAACGTCACCAGGAGTCGGTTGTCCAACATGCTGGCGACCGAGGCCACGCAGATGAGCTCGTTCTGACGGTCTTCAGCTTCTAGCTTCATGCCCACTCGGAAATTATTGGGTTTTATCTGTTGAAGAAAGAGAGAGAATATTATTAGGTAATGTTGATGTTATTAGGTAGAGTAATGGTGGTACACACTATCTGCTTCCATCTTCGCGTATTTCTCACATATAGCAAAATGAAATATGTAATGTTCAGGCAATTCATGACTTTCCACACACTTTAGACAAAGAGCTTTAATTCTCAGACCCCAATACAGCAACTTATACTTCTAACTTATTTCTATGTTATATTGTTTCTTCTGTTACACTCAGTAACTACTAATGTTTGTCTGCGTTAAATAAAATAAAAAAAAAATTATAAATATAAACTTATCTTACCGCAGTAGTAATATGGGGAAAGAGTTGTCTAGGTGCTGCGATCGCGCGTATCTGCTTCAAGTATACGGGCCACGAGAACGTGTCGTAGTCGGCGGGAGGCTTCAACGTACGGTTATTCTTTTCACACCAGCCCGGAGGAAAAATGTCTATTGAATCCGCATTCACCCAGAAATCATAAATATCTGGGTATTCGTCGAAATGTAATCTCATTCTATAGCCTTGTACCTCTGCCACAGATACTACACAAAACATAGATGGGTGCTGCGGATCTATCGCCTCTAGCCGCATGCCAACTTTGAACCCATTCTTGTTATATGGGAATGGGTCCTTGAATAGCTTCACCGGTGCCGACTTAGCTTTGCACACGTCAAGATACCGCATCCACGAGAATCCATTTTTTCCGCACATCCACGGATATTTCTCGTTCTCAATCATATCCTCACTCATCTTCAGAAGTAACGCTTCAGGTATCTGGACCTCATTCGAGTCATAGTGTTTGAGCGGCACTTTGTCTTCCTTGCCGTCTTTTAACAAATCTGAATCAGAGTTTTGTTTGCGCATTAGCAACTTCTTGACTTTATTGCGTTTCTTTGCCAACTCCGACTTTTCCTTCTCTTTCTTTTTTTGATTTTGGACTTTTTGTACCTCAGTTTGGCAGGTGACGCTACAAAAGCTCGGCGTGATAAATTCAGCCGCCATGCCGTGACATCCGCAGCCCTCGCATCGGAATAGGTCCTCGGGTGACGTCGGCTTCTTCTCCTTACTTGTCTCAATACGTTGTTTTAAAGGCGTATGATACTTGGCGCCCGAATTAGGGACAACACCCTGATTAGATATCTCAAGTAGGTCAATCATACCAAATTCATTTGTTTGAAAATGTAAATTGCTTCCTTTAAGTTGCGCTACGCCATTATTCCATATCAGACCAGGTGGATCTTCTTCTGTAGTTGAATTGGATTCGCTTTTTAAAGCAAAGCTTTCATTATTCGCAAACTGCATTACGTCGGGTTTGATCTCGATATGCACTTTATATTCTTCCATATCAGAATCACCCAGGACGACTTTAGCTTCTAAATCTTTATCTAATTTTTCGTCACAGAATAATGATGGTACTCGGTGATCATCATTAACTTCACCGTCTACATGATCATTAGACTTACTTATGATTTTGGGTTGGGGTAATGCAAACTTTAGATTCTTGTTGGACATATTCTCCGTACAGAGCGAAATACGTCTCTTTATGTTAGCATTTGCCGTTTTCCTATCACTGTTGTCAGAGTTTGAGCGTCGTAATATCGCAGGTGCTGCAATAGGCACAGGTACTAGATCATTTCTGTCGAACATATTCTTGTTCAACAAGCTTTTTCCTTTTTCTGGTATAGATAACGTAAATTTCTCGCGTGTTAGACCACCTTCATCGTCTTCTATCGACACAGTGTATATATCATCATTCATGGAGGCATTTGTTTCAGGAATGGACAGAGTATACTCTCCTTGTTCACCTGTAGGTTCAGCTCTTGAACCAGGTATGGCCAGAGCAAAGGATTTTTCACCTTTTGGGCTGTGTGGCACACAGTCTTTGCCATTCACATTCAAAACTTTACCTAAAGGCTGTAATGGAGGCATATCATCCATGGCTGTATCTCTCATAACAGTTATATTTCCTTGAGGATCATTCTGTATCTGACCATTAGCAATTTGTAAATTTATTATAGGACCCTTTGAGGCCATTGTGGCTGGCAATGTGACAGGTAAGATAAATTTAGTATTCTGCATCTTCGGTATATTCATAGGTGTAAGAAAAAGCTTCTGATTGTTAGAATTTACATTAGACTGATTGCTTGATATTAAAATTGATTGATTTTCATTCACATTCTTTGTATTTGGTTTCTTAACAGAACTAAGATAAATGGCTTGTTTTCCTGGAGTTCCCGGAGGCATGGTGACAGGGATTATTTTGTCACTAGATTTAGGTTTTTGTATGACTATTGGCTGAGCAGTGTTTGTAGGTGTCAGTATTGATTTGTTCTGTGTTTGCATTTTGGGTGCTATGTTAGGTTTAGGCGGAACATTTGATATTAAATGTATATTGTTGTTACTTGTTACCTGAAATATAGAACATATATTATTTTATATAGTAAAATCGAAATATTATATAGTATTGAGAAAATTATCATAGAATTATGTAATCACATTATACTTCAAATTAATAAATTGTAACAGAAAATGTGTTTTCAATAATAAATTATAAGTAATAACACCAAATGATATATAAAGATGAAAATAAATCACTAACATGAAGCCATGACAAAAATAACAAACAAATATAATTAAACATTGAAATAGATATACTTCAAACTCCAATTTATTTACCAAAATAGTTTTGAGAATTATTTTAAAAAGCTAAGCTAAACAAATTTAAAACAATAATAAGACAAATATCTTCATAATTCAATAATAGTCATTTATAGAATGTAAAGCTATAATATGTTTTGCCATATTGTGAGTTGGTATTATAATCAGAATGAGAACAACATTTTGCATACTTATCAACTGTGAGAAAAATATACATTGTTTTTGTTAGTAACTAGAATACTAATAAAAAAAAATAATATTATAAAAAAATATTTATATCTTTTGTCTACATGTCTAAAAAAATAATGTCACTCAAAATTTGTATGAGCTGAATTACTTATATAAACTCAAAATATTCTTTATTCAAATACTTTAGCAAGCATTTTGAATCGGTAAATGAACATAAAACTACCATTGCCCCAGAAGGCAGTTCTGGTGAGAAGAACCGGCAAGAACCTTAATAGTTGCTCTTTTCAGTGTCAATGATACAATTTCATAATAACATAGATAGTGTTAGCTATCCTGGTGAGGTGAAATGAAATTTAATTGGTAATTCCATAATTGTTTTCCAGTAAAAATTCTTGAACAGTATAATTAGCAGTTCATCAACAACACAGTATAACAATACTAACAAGTATTGTTTTTACAATTACTTTAAAATTCTATAGTGGCAAACTTATAAAAACTGGCAATTAAAATATAAAATGTAATATGGTAAAATAAATCTTTTATATAGACCATTTATGAAATTTGTGCCATCCCTTTCACATGTGATCATTAAATTATAATGAAATGAAAATCATGTCCAAGCTGTCTTATAAATATACAGAATATTATCCTACATAAACTACACAACCAGCTTGAAGCATAGCTGCTAAGTTTGTTTAAATATATGCATATAAAACTAATAATAGTAACTTTACACTTGTGAGAAACTGGTTCATCTTATAGAAACAAAATATGACAGTTGTTATATTAACCTAGTAATATTTATAATAAAAATACTCACAGGTCTCCTAACTATTATTTGTGGTGGATTCCCACTAGTGCTTGCTTGGCTTATCACTTCTGTACTAGATACAGGTTTCAGTCCAGTTGGAGTCTGTATGTACACTACATGAGGCATTGTTCTTGGTGCTCCTCTTAGTTGCACCCCAGTATTTGCAGCGTTTGGTAAAGACAGCTGAATAGAGTTATTAGAACTGTTTGGTAACTGCACCACAGAGTTTGAACCAACTTGCACTTGAGACACAGATGTTGCATTGCTCATTTTCACTGAATCTGGCAGAAGCTGCGTAGAATGGGACATGTTCATATCTGTACTACCATCAATATTAGGCCGAGGGTTTGAGCCCATATGCACATGTATTATGGAGCTGTGAAGAGACTGATTGGGGTTTTGTAGAAGGGGCATAGACGGCAGGGCCGGGAGCTGAATGTTTTGATTGGCAGTGGGTATTTGTAGTGGGACATTAATGGTCTCTCCTGCCGGTAGCTGCACAGGCACACTGGTCGTACCGGATACTTGCAGGGGAAGACTTACCGGGGCTATCTGTAAGGGCACACTACTGGCGCCGCCCGACAGCTGAACAGGCACGTTTATATTGGACGTGGAGCCCGGTATTTGCACAGGCACATGGACCGTGGACAGCTGCAGTGGGTAAGGGGAGTTGTTGGCATGAATCTTTACAGGGGCTATAGAATGCGTGACTAGGTTGTGAGCGATAGGCATTGAGCTCTGCGGCGCCTGCACTGAGGACATGATCATGCTGCTCGGTATTGGCGCCTGAAAAATGGTAAACAATGTCATTGGGGACTATTTTTTCCCACCTTACACTATCTTATTATAATAAGACTCACGCGCAATGTGTTTAATAGCACATTATGCTGAGAGTTGCTTTGAGACAAATTTGTGCTCGCGGAAGTGCTAGCTGCTTTTAATAATCTTTTTTTCAATATTTCTGTTTTCGGGTCATCAAAGTTTTGAAGTGAGTTACACTGTTGTCTCTCCATTTCTTAATATCGAAAACATTTGCGACAACATTACATACGTTCAATTATCTTTTATAATTCATTATTGTCAACCTGTAACGCATATAAAAATTAAAAATTGTAATGTAAAATTTACCTTAACGCACCACACTTCAATATTTTTCACAAAGTCAAAAAGTTATGAAATATTAATATTTAATTGTTATAAAATAATTAAGTTAATTTTGGTAACTATTGAAACAAAAGAAAAATTTATAATTTTCTTTTGCGAGTATCGCACTCTATCAATTGTGCAGCTACTTTTGCACATCTACAACCTTTTAAAAAGAAAAGTTCGTGGAACACTAAAACACTAACTTGCCGCTTACCTTTTAGTACTTAAACAAAAACAGTTTTTCTCCAAGTATTATTCTGAGCAATATACATTCATTATCGTCGAGAAAACCATTAAAGAAAAATAAATTATATTCAGCAAAGCGACGAATTTTACCTGCCTACACAACTGGTAATAATTCTGACAACATAGCCAAAATGAACAGATATTTGTTATGTTGGTACTTTCGAAATATTGGACCAATAGAATGCGAGTGTTCCCATGACGAAGCTTTCGCGCCCGATTATTCAGCTAAAAGAATTGGGCCGATATAAGTACAATTATAAATATATATTTAAACTATCTGTAATTGAATGATTTTTGATAAGACATTAATGTAACTGTTTTTGAATCTTTAAGTTTGATTCCATGTCAAAATTATAACTTAAAGAAAGGATAACGGTCGCTTGATTGCATATTTTTAAAAGTAAAGTAAATTATTTCTTAAGCATGTTTTTTATCATATATTACGTAATATTTTCCTTTTAATTTCTTTAATAAGTATTCGGTATTTCAATAAATAAGTTTTGCATTGTCTAGTTTTAACATCTTTAGATAATAATTTGTAGTGAATCAACATTAGTATTTATAAATAACAAAACTTGATATGAATATATATAATAAGGATAGATATGTTATCATCGGAAATAGCGGAAATTGATCATAAACAAGTTCACAATATCATCTTCCCGCTACGAGTTTCCGTTACAAAAATACAATGGATACTTGTACGGAAATAAAATATTTAAAAAATATAACCGCCAGCATAATTTTATTATTTATAAATCGCTTTTGTCGCTCGCTAGTTGTATTTGTATATAATATGTCTTAAATTGTAAAAATTAAATGTTCATGGATTTTATTCTTGCAAATACAAATATCCAATGGAATGTAATATGTTTATGAAAATTAAAATTTATTTATATTTTAAGAATACAAATTAATTAATGTTAGCTATAGTATAAGCCTGACCTGATTATTTCAAAAAGAAATTTTTTTCAAAATTTATTCTTTATAAAAATATTAAAACAATTTACAAGTAAACCAAATTTATATCGCTATCTAACAGACAGACAGATGGACAACAAAGTGATCTTATAAGGGTTCCTTTTTTTTCCTAAAAGGTACAAAACCCTAACAACTATAATAACACACCACATTTTAAATAAAACATTTTTTTAAACAAAAAGGAAATAGTTATTGAAAATTTAAAACACGTTGTATGCCCCAATACTTTGTCAGTCGACTGTAAAATAATAATTTTGAAAGCACGTGTACGCGATTAAATATCAATTATGTGTCCCTCGAAATATCGATGTTTTAACACCGATATTTTTACTGGTTACATCGATGATTATCGGGCATCCCCAGATGAGTAAATGTGTTCTATGGGCATCCCTATACTAAAGGCATTTCAATTTTCAATAACAAAACAAATGTCAATTGTCAATATATTTTGCAATACACGAAGTAAATCTTTTATTATTAATATTAAAAGGATCTTACTGTGTTAAAATTTAATACTTAATAGATTTTTGTGTATTTTTTTGTATTACATAAGACGAAATTGTTGCGGTTTGTGCTGCTTGCTTGTTTGTGTTTTTTATTATATCGATATCAAAAAACTGCTGAAGTGGCTTATTATACCAGGTATATTTATCGACCTACCGACCGACTTAGACTATTGTAACAGTGTCTAAGTCTTAATTTTACATAACTACTAAATACTTTATAACTTTAAATTCAATATTATACTTTGCTAATTGTCTGGAACATTCCGTCGTCATATCTTAAGGACATGTTATGTAGAGAAACCTTTTTAAATAATTGACTTATTTATTGAAATATATTGAAATATGTACTTTATAATCAAATCAAAAAGAAATTGAATATATAGAAATGTATATTTTATTTACTAACAAAGTTTGTGCAGTATAAAATATTCATTAAAAGTATATATTAAATATATTATTGTTAGGTGAAATAACATTTTTAAAAGCTATTTGTATTTCTAAACAAAATTTATATTCAAACAAATTATTATACTTATCAATTAAAGAAATATAGGAACCAATGTAGATGAGCAACATGAGCAGCCAACACCAGTATATGAGCGCTTCTAGCTCTAGAGTGGGGGATATTGAACACATCAGTAAGTTATTATCTCAATATTTATTTCTTTATTTTTTAATGTTTACAAATAATTATTAAATAAATATATATGTATGTATACTATGTTATTTATGGCTCATTATTATTATATTATTTTTTTTCTATAATTTGTTGGATTGTAACAACATTGCCCTTTTCTTTTTTTTTACTATAAGTCCTATTATTTTTACCCAAAGTTGTTTGTCAGTGATTTTTCAAAGTAATAAACTGCTTTCATACATTATAATCAAATGAGTATGTTTTACATTTCTATTATTTCATGTTTTTGTATCTTTTGGGTGCATTAAATAATATTCTATTCATCTTATATTAATTTAAATACATTTTCCTTTCCTAACATATATTTTTTAGCTTATGATTTTATTATGTTTTTCTTTTAATACCTTGGAAATATTTATTAGGTCACTTATCAGAGCACATAGGGTCCTTGTGTCTATCCTCAGAATATTCGGATGTTACTCTGATTGTGGAGGGACAGAGGATACCGGCTCACAAAGTGATCCTAGCAGCAAGCAGTGACTACTTTAGAGCTTTGTTATATGGTGGCATGAGGGAAACAAATCAGGTAATATTTTTAGTTGGAACTTAATGAAATATTCAATAGATATTAGATATATAAGGATTTTAAAATTTTATTTTCTTTTGTTAGTACTACTAATTTCATTTTTAGGCAGAAGTAGAATTACAGGCACCACTGTTGGCATTTAAAGCACTATTGCGATATGTTTATTCTGGTAAGTAAAACAATTGTTACATTACTAAAATTTTAAGCTTTTATATTGAAATATAAATTTAAATGTGTAACTTATAATAAACAATACCACTAACATTAAAAAAACTACGTAGAAAATCTATATAAGATGATGAGAATCTCTCTCTAAATTTAACATTTTCTTATCTTTCATATATCTAATGCATGCAGTAAAAATAAATACAGACAATCTCAACTAAGTTACTTTTCATTTTTTAATTTCAGACATTGTGTGTACAGCAGTCGAAAGAAACAAATAAAAAGAAATTATTTGATTTCCATGCTCTGGTAAATCAACAAACGGTATTGAGTTTTGTAACTGAACACACAAACTTTTAATGTGGAAAAAGAAAAGCAGAATGTTTAGACACTGGTCAAAATAAAAACTTTTTTTTTTCAATTTTGTTTTTTTATTGATTAAATCTGTTTTCCTATAGGACACATGGGTCTCTCCATGCTCCGAGAGGACACAGTACTAGACATGTTAGGTCTGGCCCATCAGTTCAACTTCCAGGAGCTTGAAGCAGCCATATCAGATTATCTGCGACAAGTGCTAGTTTTGAGGAATGTTTGCTCGGTTCTCGATGCTGCTAGGTTGATATAGAATATACATATTGTATTGAAATTTCGACTTTACTGCATTACTTTGTTGCCCTTGTAGCTCAACAGCAAAACATCTGGCTATAAACGCGAGAGTTGTGGGTTTGATTAGTTACATAGGAGAAAACGGGAATTATATTTAACATTTCCTTGCTCAGGTAACCAGACCGGAGTCTAGACCCTCGTAACAGCCTTGGATAATTGGACGGAAAGTGGGGCAATGCTAGGTTTTCTCTATCTTGCTATATGCTGGATACAGCTGAATCTAAAAAAGAAAAACCTGCAATATTTTAGTATTTTACATATAAATTACAAAAATATATTTTAATCTAATGTTACAAGGTCTCCAAAATGTAAAAAAAATTGAGAAAAATCTTGGGTTTCTGCTTAATTTGGTAAATGTAAAAAATGTATGTATTTGTATTTATTTTCTCTTTTCATGTCATATGAAGGCTCTATGGTTTGTACGCTCTAATGGAGTACTGTTACAATTTCATGGACAAAAATGCTATAGAAGTACTGCAACACGATACATTTCTTCAGCTATCTGCAGTATGTATATAGTTTTTATTTTACATATTTTTTTCGATAATCAAAAATATACTCTAAAAGTAAAAGCGGAGTAGGTAACAGAGAGTTTTAACACTACTTTCCCTCTGCTATATGCAGGAGACAATGTGAAACTAGAAAAAAATTACAAACTTTGTCCACAGGATGCACTACAAGGTCTGTTAGAACGAGATTCGTTCTATGCACCGGAGGTAGACATCTTCAAGGCAGTGTGCAACTGGTTCAACGCCAACCAACAGTGGGTCAAGTCTAGCAGTGGTATGGCTCAAGGGGTATGTTTTTGTTGATTTTGTATTTTTTGTTGTTCTTGTTGTAAAGGGTATTTAAAAATATAAAAGTTTATTAAACAGCTTAAATTGAACATAGTAGGATTTTTTATGGCAATTAATCTTTGTTTTTCTCAGTTTGGCAAAGAACACAGTTCCATTACATAACTAATTAAAATGAATATGTATGGAAATCAATATTGATAAGCTTTTTGTCTACAGGAGAAGATATTAAAAGGTGTCAGGCTAACACTGATGAGTCTTGAAGAGTTGCTAACCGTAGTTCGGCCATTTTCTCTCGTCACCCCGGATATGTTACTCGATGCTATACAAGAGAAAACGCAAACAAAGACTTCTCAACTGCCGTATAGAGGATTGTTGTGTAACTATATTTTTTTGTGGTTTTGGTAAAAATTACGCAGAAGAATGTTTATATTTTAAAATATGTTTTTCCTTTTCCTAGTTTGAAATATTATACGCTACTAAATAAAAAAAATGGAAGAATGGACTAAGATGTGTTATTATTTTTCATTCAAAAATGGAACAATTTTCTACTTTTTTACATTTACTCCCTGTCTCCTTTGTTTTAAAAAATCACATTCACTTTTGGTTCGCATTATTTTGCGTTCAAAAATGGATTGATTTGTTAGGATTGTTTTTTCTAAATGACATTTTTATAAACGTAAACTGGTAGAAGATTATTTATCGTTTCAAAATGCAAAATGCACACAACAATGTGACTCCCTATTTTGATTTTAAAACAAATTATTTGTATTTAAATGGCAGTGCCAGAAGAAAACGTGGCAACCCTGAAACGCGGAGCCCGAGTAGTATGCGGCGACATGCGCTCAGCCCTCTTGGACGGCGACACCGACAACTACGACATGGAGCGCGGCTACACGCGACACACCATCACCGACGCAAGCGACAACCCTGGCATTGTCGTGCGACTCGCCACCACCACTATCATCAACCACTTACGCCTGTTGTTGTGGGATAGGGACAACAGGTGGGCGACACCGACACCGACACCTACATCAACACCTACACTGACACTGACACAGACACCGGCATATTTATACACCAAGACAAGAAGTTATAGGACATGTATTGAAATAAAAATAATTTATTCCCCGAGTAGGTGTCGAATGCCATGTTCTCTACAATCTCTTCAACTATAAGACTGATTTGCCTATATCGGAAAAAGTGAAAACAATTATTAGTATGTGATATATTGAAAATGAAAAAAAATATTTTATTGTATATATATACATTTTGCCCCCAGGTCGTACGCCTACTTCATCGAAGTGTCAGTTGACCAAAAAGACTGGGTTCGAGTGATCGACCACAGCAATTATTTCTGCAGGTCCTGGCAAAATCTGTACTTTGAACCACGAGTGGTTCAGTACATTAAGATTGTTGGCACCAGTAATACTGTTAATAAGGTTAGTTTTTAATTTAAAAAAAAAAAATAACAATTTCGAATGAAAGTTGCTATATTTATTTATAAAACGTATGAAAAGCTAAATGTAGTGTGATTTGAACTCCTGCCTCTTGGAAGCGCGCGTTTAAATCTCGTTAAGTTTAAATTTTTGTTAGTTTTCTTAGTATAAAGTGAATTTTTAAAAAAGTTGTGTTTTTTTTAGTTTCCAATAAAAAGATTTTTACTGGACAAAAGTTTGATTTTCCTATTTGTCTGTGTGCTTAGGTCTTTCACGCGGTGTCCTTGGAAGCTATGCATACAGCTCGCGTGCCGCCATTATGCGAGGGCTTGGTTCGTCCCACGCACAACGTCGCTACCCTCGACCTCTCTGCCGCTGTTATAGAGGGCATCAGGTGAATAATTTTTGTTAATTGGCGGGGATGTTATAGTCCCTTGAGCCATACCCATATCCTTATCCATATGCAGATCCGAAACGTTATATCCGTAACATTTAATCCGTTAATTATGTTGATGAATTTTTATAGTTTAGTGCAAAATAAGAGATATTTTAGTTATTTTTTTTATTTAAAGGCACTTTTTAAACTGCTGCCAAAACAAATAACCTCGACTCCGTCACAACATAATATATAGTTTTTCTAATATAGTCCAATAGTAAGTAATATGTCGATCAATCGTTTTAGCCGTTCCCGTAATGCCCTCCTCAACGGTGACACAGAGCACTACGACTGGGAGCAGGGCTACACGTGCCACCAGCTCGGCTCCGGCGCCATCGTGGTGCAACTGGCGCAGCCTTACATGCTATCCTCCCTACGCATGTTGTTATGGGACTGTGATTACAGACACTACTCTTATTATGTGGAGGTCTCTCTCAACTACTGGAACTGGGACACTGTGGCTGACCGGACCAGAGATGCGTGCAGGTGAGTGTGTGTGAGTGAGACGGGGATATAATTGTGTCACTGTCACTACAAGTACTACTGGCATATGGGATCGTGTAATCTATTGTGTGAGTGTGACTGAGGTATAACGTATAGCGAACGAGAAGGATATATAGCGTGTGTAGTGCTTCGCGAGAGAGATGCAGGGATGGCAGTGGCACACACTGCCTCTGCAGACACTACGGATACGGCTTAACTTCTGATAAGTAGAACCAATGGAGCTTGTAGATGAATATGTGAGCGAGATAGAGATATAGTACGTAGTATGTACGAGCGAGGCAACGAGGATTGTGCCACTGCCACAGCCCAGCATTTTAATGTTTTTTTTTTCTTTTTTCTTCACAGATCTTGGCAAGTTATATACTTCCCTCCGCGGCCAGTTTCTATCATTCGCATCGTTGGTACCAATAACTCAGTGAATGAAGTGAGTTTATTTTAAATTATTATAAGGTAATATAATAAAAATAGCATGAAAATATTTTCATTTCCTCACTCTTTGGTAGTAAAAAGTTCAGCGTTGAGTTACGTCACTCAATGTCTAAAAATATTGGGCGAAAATTCGGTGACTTAGTGTGTCAACACTAGAATGCTCTTCACTAGAAAATTTTTTCTTAGACAAATTTACATTATATTTTTTTCTCATTTTGGTCTATGCCCTTTAGGAATATATGCTTTCATAATTACATTCGTTTACTAGGTTCTCAACAATAGCTTATCTGCGTTGCGAGAATATAAAGAAATAATGTAATATATAAAAAATATCAAATAACATAATACTTACAGGTATTCCACCTCGTTCACCTTGAGTGCCCCGCCCAAGTGGAGGAAGCTCGTGATGACCCTGCGGCCAAGAAACAACGACCTTCACGCGACCGCGACACGCGTGAACCCCGCGACCCTCGTGACCCGCGGGATGCCCGCGACCCCAGAGACCCAATTGACCCTGAAGCGCGTGATAACCATCTGAACGCTGATGATGGTGAGTGTCCTTGAATTTTTTTACATTATTTTATATTAATTAGGCACTTAGTTGGAAATTTTATTCTGTGTATTTGTAATTGTCATTACTAGGGGGCACGTTGATGGATAAATAATACGCGTTGCCATTGCAACGTATGCTCGTATGTCACTTTGTAAATACAATAGTGTATATTTATATTGTCAAATGCATGGAAGTGTGTGTTACTTGCGATTGCGTTCTACACTTCTGCTACATATTAGCGTGTCCGATTTCATAGTCCTCCGTCCGCGCACTTTTTGTAAAAAGGAGTCCAAAGTTTTTGCTTCACCTATTTATTTATAAGACAATGGCTTAGAATATAATGGTAACTATTGTGATACAGTTGGAAGTGTATTATTTGTAATTTAACATCAATCAAGTGCGGGGATTATTTTTTGGCATTGTGTGTGTGAAGAAGCCAAGAAGTGTCATTGTTACCTTATTTGTTTTAAATAAATAAAACATTTTTTGAACTTAAAAAAATAGAACATATAAAAGTCGTAAGCATATTATAAGGATTTGAACCCGCGCCTCTTAGAAACTGTCCAAGAGCCGCAGTTTCAAATCCTGCTACGTTCAAATTTTTGTATATTTTCTAAAAAGTGTCTTTCTCTCCTAAGTAAGGAATGACACTTCAAAAATGTAAAAAATATTAAATATCAAAATATTAAATAAAAAATATTAAATCGAAAGGTTTTATAAACACATTTC